>KZ451979.1:1906487-1956440 GCA_002786265.1 Apostasia shenzhenica
GAATATATGCAATTTGACTTTAATCTTGTCTATATGAAGGTTTTTTAGCATAACACTCAGATTACACACATAATGTTTGCTATATTGATGTATTTTAATCGAAAATTCTTATTTGGCTATCTATTAGGGGGCATTTGATTGCGTTTTAATATAATACCTATAATTACACATCTATTTGTCGGTATATCGATCAATTTTAAAAGAATAGGGTCTTTTACGGTCTTATTTGTGACATATCAATTTGACTTTAATCTTATCTATTTGAAGATTTTTTAACATAATGCTCTGATTACACACCTAATGTTTGCTATATTAATGTATTTTAATCAAAAAGTAATATTTGGCGATCTATTAGGGGCATTTGATTGCGTTGTAATGTAATATCTATAATTACACATCTATTTTGTCAGTACATCGATTAATTTTAAGTGAATAGGCTCTTTTAGGATCTGATTTATGACATATCAATGAATTTGAGTTGAATAGTAATGTTTTTTCAGCTATTCATTACATTATGTTGAATTCAAGTGGAATATAAGTATTTTGATTATGATTCATTGCATAATTAGTTATTTTAACTCAATAAAAGCAATTGTGTGTGTATTCAATTAGTTTTTATTGTATTGGAGGAGAATATATGCAATTTGACTTTAATCTTGTCTATATGAAGGTTTTTTAATATAATACTCTGATTACACACCTACTGTTTGCTATATTGATGTATTATAATCGATAATTAGTATTTGGCGATTTATTAGTGACATTTGATTGTGTTTTAACGTAATACCTATAATTACACATCTATTTATCAGTATATCGATCAATTTTAAGAAAATAAGCTATTTTAGGGTCTAATTTATGACATATCAATAAATTTGAGTTGAATAATATTTTTGTAGTTATTCATTGCATTACGTTGAATTTAAGTGGAATATAAGTATTTAGAGTATGTAATTTGACTTTAATCTTATATATATGAAAATTTTTTGACATAATACTCAGATTACACACATAATATTTGCTATATTGATGTATTTTAATTGAAAATTGATATTTGGCGATCTATTAGGGGCATTTGATTGCGTTTTAATATAATACCTATAATTACACATCTATTTGTCGGTATATTGATCAAATTTAAAAGAATAGGGTCTTCTAAGGTCTGATTTATGACATATCAATGAATTTGAGTTGAATAGTGATGTTTTTGCAGCTATTCATTGCGTTACGTTGAATTGAAATGGCGTGCAGACATTTAGAGTATCATTCCTTGCATAATAAGTTTTTTTAACTGAATAAAAGCAATTGTGTGTGTATTCAATTAGTTTTTATTATATTTGAAGAGAATATATGTAGTTTGACTTTAATCTTATTTATATGAAGAGTTTTTAACCTAATACTCTAATTACATACCTAATATTTGCTATATTGATGTATTATAATCGAAAACTGATATTTGGCGATCTATTAGGGGCATTTGATTGCATTTTAACGTAATACTTATAATTACACATCTATTTTTCAGTATATCGAATGATTTTAAGAGAATAAGCTTTTTTAAAGTCTAATTTATGACATCAATGAATTTGAGTTGAATAATATTTTTGCAGTTATTCATTGCATTACGTTGAATGCAAATGGAGTACAAGCATTTAAAATACGATTCATTGCCTAATTAGTTATTTTTAACTCAATAAAAGCAATTGTATGTGTATTCAATTAGTTTTTGTATTGGAGGAGAATATATGCAATTTGACTTTAATTTTTTCTATATGAAGATTTTTTAGTATAATACTCTGATTACACACCTAATGTTTGCTATATTGATATATTTTAATCGAAAATTAAACTTTGGCGATCTATTAGGGGCATTTGACTGCATTTAATGTAATACCTATAATTACCCATCTATTTATGGCTATATCGATCAATTTTAAAAGAATAGACTCTTTTAGAGTCTGATTTATGACATATCAACGAATTTGAATTGAATAGTGATGTTTTTACAGCTATTCATTACATTACGCTGAATTAAAGTGGAGTACAAATATTTAGAGTATGATTCATTGCATAATACGTTCTTTTACTGAATAAAAGCAATTGTGTGTGTATTCAATTAGTTTTTATTGTATTTGAAGAGAATATATGCAATTTGATTTTAAACTTGTCTATATGAAGATTTTTTAACATAATACTCTTATTACACATCTAATATTTGCTATATTGATGTATTTTAATCGTAAATTGATATTTGGCGATCTATTACGGACATTTGATTGCATTTTAATGTAATACCTATAATTACACATCTATTTATCAGTATATCAATTAATTTTAAAAGAATATGCTCTTTTAGAGTCTGATTTGTGATATATCAACGAATTTGAGTTGAATAGTGATGTATTTGCAGCTATTCATTGCATTACGTTGAATTCAAATGGAGTACAAAAATTTTGAGTATGATTCATTACATAATAAGTTATTTTAACTGAATAAAAGCAATTGTGTGTGTATTCAATTAGTTTTTATTATATTTGATAAGAATATATGCAGTTTGACTTTAATCTTGTCTATATGAAGTTTGCTTAATATAATACTCTGATTACACACCTAATATTTGCTATAATGACGTATTTCAATTGAAAATTGATATTTGACGATCTATTACAGACGTATGATTGCTTTTCTATAATTACACATCAATTTGTCAGTATATCGATCAATATTAAGAGAAAAGGCTCTTTTAGGGTCTGATTTATAACATATCAACGAATTTGAGTTGAATGATGTTTTTGCGGCTATTCATTTTATTACATTGAATTCAAATGGAGTACAAGCATTTGATTTATGATTCATTAATGTATTTTATTTTTTATTTTACTATTTTTATGTTTTTTCCACCGGTCATGCAAAGAAGTTGGAAGGCAAATCTAAATCGTATCCATATGAAATAGAAATTTTCTTTTTTTTTTTCTAAAAATATCAATGAGTGCATAACCGCATGGATAAGCTCACATTAACCGTAACTTTTGTCTACCGAATATGTTTCACAATAAAAAACATTCGCTTAAAATCACATACTATTGGAGGAGCGTTTTAATAATGGCTCACGGTTTTCTCAATTGAAAAGACTTCCTTTCTTCCAATATTCCCTCGTGGATCAACTTCCGCGAGCCTCTCGTCAAAAGCTCGAAAGAGCTCGTTCTTCCAATGGTTCCTCAGGCTTTTCGAGAGAAGCTCCGACGAAGCCGAAACCAAAAAGATTTGTGCCAAAATCACAGATGAATTTCCATTTATTCAAGATAGAGGTGAAAGAGCAGAAAGAAATTCACTTGACGAACAAGGCAAATGACAAGTTGCAGATGCCTCAATCTAACCTACCAGCCTTCGTATGTATTTAAAGGTAGACAGATGCATAAAGAAAGAAAAAAAGACAGACGACGCTTTAAGAAGAAGGAGCTAGCCCAACCAAAGAAAAGAGGTAGCCAGATTCACTTTAACCCAACCTTTGGGTTCGGCTTGACTAGAGAACTCGAAGGAGCCAACGAAGAAACTAAAGGAGTCCCACTTGGGGAATATTCATATCATAATATTGATCCGGGTTAGTATTATCAGAGGCTTACAAACTACTGAAGTGAACCTAAAGCACCAGCAAAGGAAATCTCAAGTAAGTAAGATGAAGATAGATAAATGGAACTTGAGCTATAACTTCGGAAGTCAGACGACTGGATTGGGGTCATATCTAGTATTCAGAGTTTGCCTTGATTTGGTACCGCTCTTGCGGCCCGCACCGAAACAGTGCTTTACCCCTAGATGTCCTATATTTTGCCTATATTTTGCTTATATTCCTCAATATAGTAATAAATAGTTATACAATTATTGCAATTCAGTCGAAATACATTGACATGTTTCAAATAAGCTTTTGAAAATATCTTTTAAGTTGAAATACATGAATATACGTAAATTTAACTAAATACTAGAAATGGTATAGCTATTCAATTATTATTCAACGTATTTGAAAAAAATAGTAGCTTTTAGTCATCAATTTGCTATAAATCAAGGCATTTTAACTTAGTACTCACAATCACGCAATTATTAATTGTTATATCGATATATTTAAACTGGATCCAGATATTTGAATATCGATTTTATCATAATATCAGTAATTATATAACTATTTGACAACATATTATTGTAGTTTAATAGACACTGTTAAAGACTAATTTATTATATATCAATGTATTTGAACAGAATTGTGGCAATTATACAACTATTTATAGCTATATAGATCTATTGAATGTATATACACACATAGAGAGTGATTCGTCATATATTATGTTATTCTAACAAAATACTAATAATTATACGACCACTTGAAGCTAGTTAAGTGTATTTGAACAGAATATTAGCATTTAGGTGTCGAGCTGTTATGTATCAAGGTAATTTAATTTATTACTTGTAATTACAAAAGTTGTATTTGTTATATCAACGTAATTTAATTGAAGACATATATTTGATGATTGATTTGATGTATATCCTAGTATTTTAAATTTTATATGAGCAATTTTACACCAGCTTGATAATATAGCGATGTATTTTAATATATGCTTTTAAAATCTAATTTGTTGCATATCAATATATTTGAACTGAACAGTAGTAATTAATTGTTTATAATTATACCAATGAATTTAACCTGAATACATGTATTTAGAGATTGATTCATTGCATATCAGGTTATTTTATTAAGAAACTGGCAATTACAAGACAATTCGATAATTGTTCGATGTATTTGAACAAAATATTAATATTTTGACATCATTTTATTAAATATCATGATATTTTATCTTATAACTCGTAGTTATATAATTTATATTTATTATATCATTATTTTAACTGAATACACATATTTACTAATCGATTCAATAATATCAATTTATTTTAATTTAATACTAACAATTATACCAGTATTTGATAGTATATTAATGCATTTCAACTTAATAGACCCTTTTAGAAACTAATTTATTATATATCAATATATTTGAATAAAATAGTCACAATTATAAAACTATTCATTGTTATATCAAACAATATAAGTTGAATATTCACATTTAGAGACAAATGTGTTGCTTATTTTCGAATACTCATAGTTAGACAACTATTCGATGATTATTTAATGTATTTTAACAGAATACAAGTAATTAAACATCGATTTATTGCATATAAGAGCATTTTAACATCTAGCAATTACACAATATATATTTATTATATCGATACATTATAACTATCTACATGTATTTAGTGATTAATTTGATGTATGTTATAGTATTTTTCCTTAATACCAGCAATTATTTGACTGCTTCATAGTGTATCGATGAATTTCAACTTATTAGACACCTTTAGAGACTAATTTATTATATATATTTGTATTTAAATTGAACAACTGTGATTATACATTCATCCATTACAATATCACTGAATTATGTTGAATTCATGTATTTATATACTAATTCATTACATATCTTGTTATTCTAATTAAATACTATCAATTATATGACTATCTAATAATTTGTCTATGTATTTGAACAGAATACTAGCTTTTAAACATAGATTTACTATATATCAAGGTATTTTAACTTAGTAGTTACAAATACACAATTTTTATATGTTATATCATTCATTTAAATTGAATACGCATGTTTATAGACTGATTCAGAGCATATCCTGTACTTTATCTTAATAGTGATAATTATACAATTAATTGATAATATATGGATGAATTTCAATTTAATTGACACTTCTATAGGTTACTTTGTTACATGTCAATATATTTGAACTGAATAATGACAACTATAAAACTTTTTATAGCTATATCAATGACTTTAAGTTGAACACTTGCACTTAGAAGTTGATTTATCATATATTAAGTTATTGTAACAGAATACTAATAATTGTATGACTATTTAATGATTTTCTTATATATTTGAATAAAATATAAGATTTTAAACATTAATTTACTCTATATCAAGGTATTTTCACATAATACTTGCATACATCTTATATTTGTGATATCGATATATTTACACCTAATACGCATGTTTAGAGACCTATTCAATGCATATCAAGGTATTTCATCTTAATTAAATTTATTTTATATGTTATAAAGATTACTAATTATGACAAAATATAATAATTAAGCCTAATACGGTAATAGCTAGTAATACGGCAAAATGTCACTTGTCGGGCCAACTAAAATGTCACATCTTGGGGGTAAAATGGAAATGATTTGATTTTAAATTATCATTATGATTCTATCAGTTATAAAATTCTAATCAAGATCTGGAGAAATGTATCATTCTAGAGTCAACAAAATAAAACATAGATAAATTTAATTTTAAGATAAATTATACTCAAATTTTTAACCTTAAGATATAATATCATACAAATTTATAATCGAATGATCAGGTAATTAATAGTATCATCTGAACTTAAGTTTCAGCTATTCAATCCTATGATTGAACTATCAAATAATTAATTGTGTGGTCTGATACTATTTCTGTGACACCCGTGGCGAAGAGGGTGGGGAGTGATTGCCGGGTGATGTTCTAAGAGAGAGGAATCACTGACGCAAAGTGAAGCTCCTGGCAGACTTCTAGGCCGAATAATGAGTGATGAGAGAGGCACAGAAATGAATCATCCCATATTAGAAAGAAGGGGAGATCCTGAGCTGTATAAGTAGATAACGTGATCTCAAATGGTAGAAGTATTTTTTGGGGTAAAACCGTGAGGCTAGTAATGGAAAACTCCATAGTTAAGTGTGCTTGGGCTGGAGTAGCACTGGGATGGGTGATCTTCTGAGAAGTACTCAAGTCACGCAATTTTTTTAAAGCCAAAGCGAATAATACCTCTACAATAATATCACAGGATGTTACAATATCTTTATTGTCCAATTTATGCAATTGAACGGTCCAAACGACCTTTTTATGGTTCAATTTTAGCTTAGAACGTGATTTAGGGTTTTCTCACAAATTTCACCGCAAATCACTTCAAACCTTCAAAGTGCATTTGAGAAATTTAACCTTAGTAATTTTTCCAAATATGATAGAATATAAATATAATTTCTTAGATCTTACTTTTATGCATCATAAATATGTAAAACAATAAGATCTCAATATAAAACATAGAGAAGCATAATATAATGAAACATATACATAAATCATGAAGAAAAATCATAAATCTATTGATTAAAACTAATTTTTCTTAAAATATTATCTTAATACAAGTATTTGATTTAGATTAGCCAAATTATGTAGTGTAAGGGAAATAAAACAATGGAAAGCTTTGAAGTGTGATTTAACGCTTTTTTTAAGATAAATTTGCAGTATAGACGCAATTACCTTTCAAGATATAACAAAGCATCAAAACTTTCTAACAACAAAATTGCAGAAATATATATAATATTTATAGATATTTTAAAATTAATTCAATAGCCAATAGACACTTAGAAGTGACCTTTAATTAAGAGACGCATCTCTTAAATGCAGCTTTTCATTAAAATAATATTTTAAAATTAGAATATTCTAATTACAAAATAAAATTTTAATTAGCAAAATAAATTTCTAGCTTACTAAGTCAAGCCCAAGATGCCCATTAAATTAATAATTCCTTAAAAAAGACTTTTATAAAATATCTATAATTTTAATTTATTCACAATGTTGACTATCCAAAATATTGTAAACTATATAATATGTAGAACCTATTTTAAGTTCACCATAACTCCAAGATTTGAGATAAATATTACTCCAAATGGATATTGTTCTTTAATTTTGTTATATATATATATATATTATTGATAGAAAATAGATGCTTATTATGTTGAAATATTTTAGCATAAATTGCATCTGAGTTCCTAAAGTTGAAAGAATATTGCAAATTGACCTCAATTTTTAAACAATTTTGATTTTGGCCTCTTGAGTTGTAAAAATATTGGTTGTGTGTCTTTGTAAAGAGCCGCCTTCGTTTAAGTGGTGTTAATAAAATACATGAAATTTAATTATTTTTTATCAATTTAACTGCTTATGTATTTTAAGTTATCATTATAATCTTCTATCATTACCTCAATCTAAAAAATTAAATTTAAACATAAAAAATTGTAAAGTTTAATTCCTTTATTTCTTTTATTCTCACAGTTCTAAAAATTTCAAACTAATAATGATAAAATCTAAAAAACATAATTACTACAATGCTTTTATAACTATATCAATTAAATTTAAGATTTTTCAAAAAATTATGATCAGTTTTTAATGCAGTTCTTACCTCAAATGCCCAGATGCAATTTACCCAATATTTTGATATATATATATATATATATATATATATATATATTATTTTGTATATAATTGATAAGTAATTGTTTGAAATGTAATAATTTTATGTATATTATTGATAAATTTTGAAAATATAAGTGTAACTATTTTTAATTATGTATTTTATTTATATTATATAATAATTATTATAATTATTTTTTAATAATATAAATAATAAATATAATTATAATTCGATATATATATAAATTTCCAGCATCAACGTACAACAATAATATGCAGCATCTTCATTTCCTGCTTTACAGTATAAATAATAGAAGGCATCTTCTGCTTTTGTGTCTATTTCAATTAATAATGCAAATACTTATAATCTATTTATTATTCTTTTTAAGCTTCTGCGGTTTATATCTTAATTGGAAACATTTAAAAGGTTAATTAGAAACGTTTAAAAGGTTTACGTTTAGAGGAAAAATTAAATTTATAGTTAGAAGAGTAACGTTTATTAAAACATTTTTTTGTATTTGTGTTTAGGTCTACCACGCTTGCTGCGCGTTTAAAGAATAATAAATTTATAGGTTGGTAAGACATAGATTCTTCTGAAGTAATTGTTTGAAATGTAATAATTTTATGTATATTATTGATAAATTTTGAAAATATAAGTGTAACTATTTTTAATTATGTATTTTATTTATATTATATAATAATTATTATATTTATTTTTAATAATATAAATAATAAATATAATTATAATACTTTGGGATAGCAGGTACCAGGGATTGGATAAGAGATTTTTGCCCCATTCTAAAATTCAAAATGGGCCGGACCACCACTCTAACTTGGAGTGGGCCCGCCTTCCCCGTGGGCCAGCCTTCCCCGTGACGGCAAGCGAACCCAATCCAAATAACGACACTTTTAAGGATTATTTATGAATTAAATAATATATATTTATATATAGTAAGTTATTTCATTTTACGGTTCTTCCGATGATTTTATGTAGAAACGAAATTAAATTATATCATTTGTTAGATTTTTACATGAGTTTTAAATTATTTTATGAAATATTTTAAATTCTGTCGAATTTAATAGAAATTAAGCTTTTCTTTAATTACTGTTATACTTTTCAATATTTTTATAAATCTCTCATATTTAAGATAAATGTTTAAATAATTATTAAAAAATATATATTTAATACCTAATCAATATAAATTAAACATTTCTTATCAAAAAAATATATGTTAAATATTTATTAACCTAGGTATCATGCAAAATAAGATTTATTTTGTTCAAAGATAATATTAGCCAAATCTTTTAGGTAAAATGTGAAAACTATAAAAGCAAAACGTTACAAAAATTTAAAATTTTAAAAAAATAAAGGTTTGGTTTTAACAAAGTAAAATAAAATAAAATCTTAATCAACGGAAAATTTTGATTAAATTAAAAAAAATATTGGATATCAGGTA
Organism: Apostasia shenzhenica; assembly: GCA_002786265.1. Lineage (NCBI taxonomy): Eukaryota > Viridiplantae > Streptophyta > Magnoliopsida > Asparagales > Orchidaceae > Apostasia > Apostasia shenzhenica. The sequence goes on from KZ451979.1 coordinate 1,916,269, forward strand.
GCAATATATTTACAATTTTTAAAGAACAATTAATGCACAAGTCTAAGTAAAAATATGTTATAATCCACTGTAAAAAAATATATATATATTATAATATTTTTTTACCAAATTCTTTTAGGAGGTCGTCCGTGATATTATTTTATTTTTGAATCGTGTATAATAAAAGTCAGCTTGTAAGAAATTTAATAATTTTTAATTTTATTTTCTTCTGCATTAATATAATTATTTAAAAATTTTATAGTCTAATTATTAGGTTGTGTAAAATGAAAATGGTTTTTAATTTATTGTAACGTTAATATACGCGGCATATTTTTAGCAAAAAAATTATGTTTTTGTTTAGGGCAAATTTCACCCAGGTCCCTGAGTTTAGGGGTTAATATCACACAGGTCCACGTTTTTAAAATCCTATCATTCGGGTCCCTAAGTTTTCAAAAAATATCATCCGGGTCCTTTTTAATTTTTTTTATTATTAAAAAATATACAAAATTACCGTTATACCCTTGCCCTCCCTCTCTCCTTCAGATCCGGCAGCCGCGCCGCCTCCGGCGGCCCTCCCGCGGCGCAGCGTGGCCGCCGGAGGCGGCGCGGGATGGCGCGGCTGCCGGATCTCAAGGAGAGGGGAAGGGTAAGGGTATAATGGTAATTTTGTATATTTTTTAATAATAAAAAAATTAAAAAGGACCCAGATGATAGTTTTTGAAAACATAGGGACCCGAATGATAGATTTTAAAAATGTGGACCTGTGTGATATTAACCCTTAAACTCAGGGACCTGGGTGAAATTTGCCCTTTTGTTTATCATAAGAAAAAAAATAATAATCATACAAATGATATTCATGTGAGGGATCTCCGAGTAATTTACCCAATAATTTAACAATTTAACGACCCTTGAGTTCCAAATTGGGGACGGGGGGAAGAGAGAGAGAGAGAGAGGAGGAGGAGGAGGAGGAGGAGGAGGTGAGGCCATGGCAACGGATCGAGAGAAGGAGAGGGAGGCGGAGCTTGAGAGCGCCATGTACACCAATTGCCTGCTGCTGGGGCTGGATCCGGCGATTATCTGCGGGGTCGGGGGAACTTCCAGGGTTGGTCTTTTTCGCCATTCTAACCCTAGGTTGGGGGAGCAGCTCCTCTACTTCCTCCTTTCTGCGCTCAGAGGGCCTGTCCAATCCGCTAAGGTAAGAATTCCTCTCACGGGATTGTGTTTGCGCTCTTCTTTCGTGTTCGACTTGGATCGCGCTTTAATAATATGTGGCTTCTCATCGTTTTCACGGTTCGGATTCACCGATCTGGCAGGATTTCGATAAAGTGTGGCCGATTTTCGATTCTGCCCAGTCCCGCGATTTCCGCAAGGTAGATTGCTTTACTTAATTTGTACTGTTTATGGGGATTCAGGTGCCCCACTCCGTTGTTTTTCTAGCAGTTTGATTTTCTACGGCTGTTTCTACTTCTGGAAAGATCGTGCAAGGGATAATAAGTGAGCTGGAATCTCAAGGAGCGCTGCCGAGGAGCAATGCTAGGGTGTCATCACTCGCTACTTGTTGTGGACCGAGGTTGTTATTCTTTTTTTTTATACTGTTTGCATATCTACTCGTCCTGTATCTGCTCTTGGTTTCAAAGATCAACTGTCATTGCTCCTGCTATTAATTGTGTGATGCCTGTTATCCTTCTGTAATGGAGATCAAATTTTGTTTCAGGGTTGTAGCTTGGATGCTTTGTTTGAGGGTGCTGCTGTTTATGAGCAATTTACTTAATTTGAAGTATACAACAACAACAACCAAGCCTTAATCCCACTAGGTGGGGTCGGTTACATGAATTTTTTAGTTTTCATTGCGCTCTATCAATTACCAAATTCTTATCTAAGTCTAAATAACTAAGATTACTCCTTATAGTTCATTGTCATGTCTTCTTTGGTCTCCATTTTCCTCTTTATACATGGGCAAGATCCAATAGTTCAATTTTTCTAACTTGAGCTTCAATCGGCTTATGATTTATATGTCCAAACCATCTAGGCTGACTTTCTCAAGTCTATTCTCAATTAGTGCAGCACAAATTTTCTTTTAGATGTGCTTATTTCTCATTTTATCCTTTCGTGTATATCCACACATCCATCTTAATATTCTTATTTCTGCAACATTTATTTTATTTATATGTATCCTCTTTGAAGTCAACATTCAGCATTATATATCATCGTTAGTCTTACTATAGTTTTATAAAATTTACCGTTAAGTCTGGATGAGATTTTTCTATCGCACAACACACTAGAAGCATTTTTTTCATTTTACCCATTCTGCTTGAGTCCTTCTAATAACGTCATTATATATTTTACCATTATTTTGAATGATTGATATAAGGTATCTAAAGCGCTCACTCTTCTTGACAATTTGATCACCAATTGTCACATCTCCAATATAAGTATTTCTTTCTTGACTAAATGTGCACTCCATATATTCAGTTTTTAATCTACTGAGATAAAAGTCGTTAGATTTTAGAGCATTTCTGCAAAGCTCGAGTTTCGCTTTAGCTTTATCTTTAGTTTTCTCAATAGGAACAATATCATCTACAAAAAGCATGCGTCAAGACACCTCATTTTGAATATGTTCAGTCAGGATTTCCATAATCAAAGCAAGTCAGGACTTCCATAATCAAAGCAATTACTTAATTTGACGTATAATGTTGAAATTTGTTGAGTTTTTATCTTTTCAGACTCTATGGCCATACCAGGCTGTTTTCCTGACTTGAATGGTGCTTCTATTTGCTTAAGCATGGATATCACAGTTAGTGATGTTGTGGTGATGTTGTGGTGTTGTTTGCTACAAAGATATCTGTGCTGTTTGTAATTGAAAATTTATGATGCATATTCTATTTTTTTATCACTTATATTGAAGTTTGTGGTCTGGAGGTTACTGTGCATTTGCCAGCTTGCTCTGACATACTTCCTTGAGCTTTCTGTTGAAACTGCTTGATGGAAGGTTTAGTGTATCCCATATGCAGATCAAGTGTGTGTATGTGTGTATGTTTGAGTTTTTTAGGGTGGTTATAATGAGCATGCTTGCATGTTTTTAAGGTCATTATTGTTAGATAATATTTTTAAAGCAAGTTCACCTATCTGCTAAGATAATTTCTATTGGTATGAAATTTCCAAGGTCTGGAGCATCTTGGTTTGGAGGAATTCAAAATAAATTCAAAATAGTTTGCTTTTCTTATTACCATGTAATCTCAATGTTGTTCATCATCTTTGTTTTATTAAAGGTGTATTTCAAAAAGCTTTTTAGTAGGAAAAAGTACTTTTTTGTACAGCTGAAAGCTAAAATCAATGTTTGGTAGAACAACTTTTGAAATAGTTTCAGCCTTTAAAAGGCTAAAAAACAACTATAAGCAAATGTTAAAAAAAGTTTTTCAAAAAATTGCTTTAGCTTTTACAAATTTAAAGACAAAATTAATCCCAATTAATTTACCTAATATCAATTAATATTTATAGATACTAACTATTCTACATTTATTTTTTTTATAATTATTTATATAAATTATAAATTTATATACAATAATTATATATATATATACACAACAACAACCAAGGCTTTATCCCATCAGGTGAGATCGACTACATGAATCCGTTATTTTCATTACACTCTATCAAATAACAAATCCTCTTTTAGCTTCAACAATATAAAATCTTGCCATGTCCTTTTTAGTATTCTTCTTGCTCTTTTTACATTAGCAAAATCCAATAATCCATCTTTTCTTATTAAAGCTTTTATAAGTCTACGATTTATGTGTCTAAACCATCTAGGTTGACTCTCTTTGAGTGTATCATCAATTGAGGTTACTTCAACCTTCTCGCAAATATATTCATTTCTTATATTATCCTTTCATATATATTCATTCATTCATTTTAGTATTCTTATTTTTGTAACACTTATCTTATTTATGTATTTCTATTTTATAAGTCAATATTTAGTATCATATAATATTGCTGGTCTTACAAGTATTTTATAAAATTTACCTTTAAGTGAATTTTTTCTATCACACAATACACCAGGTAAATTGAATTTTTTTATCACACAATATACCATTTTTTAAAAGATTCATATCATGTTTGTTCAACAAGTTTTATGCTGATTGTCAACTACCTAATGCAATCCTCCGTGTTTCTCATTCGGAACTTGGGACCCAACAACGACGTATTATAATTACATATACATATGTTAAAATTAATTTTAAAATAATTATATATACTGTAAATAAATAATTATATACATATAAATATTAATTATATAAAATTAGTTTATATATTAATTATGTTTTAAAATAAATTTTAAATATATTTATAATTTATTATTAATTAATGTAAATAATTTTGAAAAAATTATTTATATGTATAATTAATAATTTATTCTACATTTGTTATGAGTATGTTTTTATAATATTTATATTAGTTTGAAATTTATAATTATATCAATATATATTCATTAGTAGTTATAAATAAAAACTATATTAAGAATATATAATCATTATTTACCATCAATATAAATTAAATTAAATTTTTCTTATATATATATATATAAATCTAATTTGATCAAAATCATAATCTTATAGCAACAACAGTTTTTATCAAACAATATTATTTTTTATAACAACTTTTTACAGTAGTTTGTCAAATAGAAAAAATAACTTATAAGAGAATGGCACTAGATGTTTAATAATGAGTCATTCATATAATCAGCTATTTACATTTTTAAGTTTAGATCCTGTTCCCTATATCTTGGGCACTTTTGTATTATTTGATTATATGCAAATATTGATTGGTACTTGTTGGTTTGATCTTTCATAGAATTGATTTTTATTTTATTAGGCTTTGTACTGGCCTTAAGCCCTTTTTCATCCATCTCTTTTTCTATTCATCTAAATTTTCACAATCCTAGAGTATCTCTAGTTACAACCATGTCAATCTTAAATAGGATAAACTAGGCCTTTTTTTATCAATTCGTTGTCAGGATATTCATAAGCGATGATAATATCATTAGGAAATAGTAGCAGGTTTGGAAATTATCAGGTGATTTTATGCTGATCATTTTTGTCTACTTTTAATTTTTGATCAAATGTTTTTCTTATGTCCACCATTCAGACGCAGACTGAAGTCTTTTTGCAGGTTGCATGTTAATTAATGTGATTGAGGATTCTCTAGTCATCGATAACTATGTGTAATATGAGACATCACAATTGTTATTTTTGGTTGCAATTTTGTATTGTGTCTACCAATTTCGACACTGATGGAGGCCTCTTCGTGCACGAACATTTATCTTTGTGTTGATGCCTTATTTGCATGTGATATTCTTAGAACTCTCAGTGGTCTTTAATCCTTGGACTAGATGTTTCTTTTGATACTTTCACCTAGAATTCTTTCATATCTTCATGCATTTGTTTTTTTTTTTGTTTCAGCTTCCTTAAGCCTTCTATTTCTGGTTTTTGATGTTAGTTTAAACGATGATACAGTTATGATCACGTGCTTTCTGTCAACCAGATTCGTTGAGCTTCTCTGGCAGCTTTCTGTACATGCTTTGCGGGAGGTTCACAGGCGCACATTTGCTGCTGATGTTGCCTCTAATCCCCTTCCCGCTTCACTTACAGACGCTTCATATCTTCATGCTGCTGCATTACTTCCTGTTACCAAGGTTTCTGAAATTATCTATTTCCACTCTTATTTTATTTCTAAAAATAAATTTTCTTCCAGGTGCCCCATTTTTGGTAATTAGTTTTATTGTTCTATTTTAAGGCCTGATCAACTTCTTTGTGAATCGTTGACGTTATCTCATTTTAGAAATTTGTTGATCTTGATCAAAGATCTGTGACTTTGTTCCAATGCTAAATATTTTGGTGTTATTATCCAGTTCAATTTTCTCTCAAATTTTTTAACTTGTTGGTGTTTTGATTTTTTTTTTTTTTGACATATCCTGCTAGCTTTTACATGAGATCTTTTATGCCTCACAGGCTAGGATAGCACTTGAGAGAAGAAAGTTTTTAAAAAATGCAAATATTGCTGTTCATAGGCAAACTACATGGTCTAACTTAGCCAATGAAATGACTGCTGAATTTCGTGCACTTTGTGCTGAAGAGGTATTTATTTGACTTTCTTTTCACTCCTTGTACTATTTATTCTAATTGATCTCTTCCAGCTTTTCCTTGCACTTATGTGGGCTTTTTCGATATCTGCATTCATCATATTTTGTCCAGAATATGTTGCTGTGGCATGTTCATGCTTACTATTGCTTGGTTTAGGCATATTTGCAGCAAGAATTAGAAAAGCTACAGGATTTGAGAAATAAAGCAAAGTTGGATGGAGAATTATGGGATGATCGTGTCTCTACTTCTAGTCAGAATTCTCATTTGGTTTCAAAAGCAACACGCCTGTGGGAATCTTTATTATCTCGCAAGAGTAAGCTCTCTATATGTTAATCATTCTTTTTGTGCGTGTTCTGTTGGTGTCGTGTGGTACAAATACATAAATGTAGCGGTGTTGTAAGCTTTTTTAGTTTTAGGTAGCTGCAGAGATATGCAGCTCCAACTTTTCTCGTGGAAAAAAAGTCCTTGAAACTTTTAGGAGACAACACGTGGATAATTTTATGATTTTGTTTACTCTTAATAGTTGAAACTCTTGTTTTTTACAAGAAGTGCAATAATTGATACTCACAGTATTGTAGAGGAATCTAGCATATAACTCATACTATGGAACTTTGGAAAGAGTTAAGGAACAGAGGTGAAAGGATGCTTTAAGTCAAGTCCAACGCAAATACGTGCAAAATTTATTTTGTCCAGATTTGTTATGGCTGAGTTAATCTAAATAAGTGTGCCAGTGAGAGAGGCCATGCAGCCCATGTTATCCCAAACATAGAGGTAAAACTCCGAAAACTTACTTTACTGTGGAGTAGCTGTGCTCACATTTTATAATGATGAGAAGTTTTGCGTCCAAATGTCTAGTCCAAGTATTTGTCTTATAACCAGCCAGGACTCCCCTTGAGAACTGCATTCCTATCCTTCTTATGAGCAAATTGACACTCAAAAGCATCTCTCCCAACATCCAAAAATTTTAAGTGGACCCATTTCTTGAACAATTCTATTGAATGGTAGCCTTCTTCCGAACAACCTTCCCGAAATGGCATGGGCAAAGTCGTCATGTATTCTGCTTTTCCCAGCTGCATCAAGTTTACTATGTCATTGACCACGTGAGAGTTTGATAAAAGATCTACATCCGAGAAATCAACAAAGACCTTTCTATTCCTCAAGTTACTTTTGGGCTGCATTCTAGGAGGCATAAACCCATCATTTTTGTTGCTGGCATACAAGTTGTTCTCTTTGGCATTTAGTCCAGCACATGATGAGCAACTTGTAGAAATCTATTTGACATTGATTTTTAAGCTTTGTATTGCAAACTATCATTTATATAGACATTCACAACTACAGAGAGACATTCCCACATGGACTTCATGCATACCTCGCTTGGAAAACATTCAATCTCAGGCATTACCACATGAAGTTGTAGCACCCCCTCAGGCCGAAGGTATTTAGGATATGAATCTTTAGGTCTCGTTTGGTTGAAGTATGCTTTTTTAGATAGAAAGAGAAAATTTATTTTAATATTATGATGTAAAATAAAGATATTTTGTTGTTGAAGATTGTGTTAGATGTGAAATAATATTGATTTTTTTATTAAAGTATGTGTAGGATGTGAAATAAAGTTATTTTTTAAGGTTGAGATTTGGGTAGTATGTGAAATAAAATTGATTTTTAATATTTAATTATGTATATAATATGAAATAAATATAAAATATTGATAAAAGTACTTTAGAAGAGTTTTTGGTGCTCCAACTAAATAAGGCTTTAGTGCGGTGATCCTCTGGACAAAGTATCAATGTAAAAATTATTATATTCTTCATCTCAAATGGCCATTTTTGCAGAGCGATGTTTTCTGGTTTTCTTTTCTTCTCCATAATAGTTTGTTGTGGGTTGGTTGAATTAGGGGTGTTAAAAATATCCAATACTCGAAACTTGCTTGGAACTTGTTCATTTTTTGAAATAACTTGAAATCGGTTTGAAATTTTTGAATCGTATCATGAGCTAGGGACTTTAGCTCGAAGTTCATTTCAAGCTAATTGTGAGTTAGCCCTGGCTCGCTCAAAATATAATTTAATTTAGCTTGAAGTTATATATATAACATAAATAAATTGTATAAGTATAACATATATATACTGTTATTATGTACAAGTTAGCTTAGTACAACAGCTAGCGTAAAACTTGTCAACCAAACATGGCAATACAAGTTAGCTTAGTAATCGAGTGTTACTAATATAACATAAAAGAAAAATTTACATACATATGACTATTTAAAAAAAAATTTAAATGTACATATAAACACCTAAAATAATTTTCTATTCTTGTATGATATTTTATCATCTGCATGCGCATGTGATAAAATACAAAAATCATAAAAGTTGGTAAATATCAAAATATATTATATATACATAATTATTTTAGAATTTTTTAGTTATTAATAGTGAAGTTTATATAATATACTTTAACATATATATAATAGTTCTTATAGCATATATTAATTATATACAATGTGTCGTGTGTAAAAATATGTGTATTTTCATTTATTTTGAACTATTTTGTGTCAATTATTATTTTTGAGTTATAGAAGTAGTTAGAATTGATTTGAAATCATAAATATTCAATTTGATATTTCCACTATAATTGCACTCTCAAGAGCAAGCAATGATGTCAGATTATGAAAATGAATATAGCATTAAAAAATAATTTCATAATGGTTCCAATTAATATATGTGGGCAAAAATATTATTTAGTAAACAATACATTAACAATATTAATCTATTTATTCTAGGACATTTTATCAAATTTCAAGCTTGTGTATCATCAAAAAATTCGATATTCAACTAAAATTCATAAATTTCTAAATAGTTTAAAGCTTATTCTCCCAAAGGTTAAGGGATCAAATCCCCTTAGATACATAATATTCTTACTTTTTATGGCAATTATGAGCCGATTTGAATCATGATTCGAGCCGACTCAAAATCGAGTCGATTCGAGCCGAGTTGGCTCTAATTATGTCCCATTTCAATTTTAAACCGATTTCAAGCAGAATTGATATCGAAATTTTTTATTTCGAGTTGCCTTCGGCTTACTCAAAGTCGGTTCGATAACAACCTTAGGCTAAATGTTGCACGATTTTATCTGCTTTAGTGCGGTTGGTTGAATAGTTTTCTTTACTTCTTCAAACTGTGCAGTTGATGTCTTCATCCATTTTCTCCTCCAATTCAGCTTCTTCCTCCAGCTTTAGTTGTTGAATGGACTTCGACAACCGGTTGTTGTAGATCTGACTTGGTTTCTTTGCCCATTCAATTGGGCTTCAATCTCAGTGGGAGAGCTTGAATCTTCCTCCTTGATTTGGTAGAAACTCTAAAGGCTACTAAAACCCACAAATTGGGTTAGGGTTATTTGATCTCTTTAGGCTCGTTAGATGTCTTTCCTCTCTTTTCAATATCTTATTTACTATCTCAAAGTTGGCGATAAACTGGGCCACTATCCTTCCCTTGCCTCCTGATGTGATTCGTTGGCTTCTTATTGTCCCCGTCAGTGAGGGCTCCTTGAGTTGTCTTCCTCTGTTGGTCAAACTTGGTTAGAGTGATTATCAATGTTCGAAGGCCCTAACTACAATGAGATGATTCCAATTCATATCTTTCATACTTTTGTCGTACATCAGTTACACTTCATGAATACATTCGGCCACAAACATGAATATAATACTTTTTTGTGAAGTATGACTTAAGTTGACTTGGACCGAACTTCACTAAGCAAAGCTGAATGAACATGAGAAAACCATTAGCTGATCACAACTAGTTTGGTATCGTGACTTTGTTAATGTCACTTGAAATATATCGTGAAATCAATTTTAATTGCAATTGTTTTAAGAATTATTTCGTTTGTTTGTATCTTTATAAAGTGAACTAGATTCTAGAATGCTTTTTTTGTTGTCATCATGTCTTTATGTATGCAATAAACTGAGGCATTTTTTATCTTACTTTTCTCTGTTTTCAGGTCAACATGAAGTTCTTGCTTCAGGTCCTATTGAGGATCTGATAGCACATCGTGAGCATAGGTAATTTAGTTTTTCCAGAATGAACCTTTGTTTTCACTGGTTTATTTGACAAAACTTTGTTCATTAGGTACCGTATTTCCGGGTCATCCTTGCTTGCAGCCATGGATATGGGTTCCCATGTTCCATATTCAGATTTGTTGTCTGCTCGTTCTAGTGAAACATCATCTAATAACATGCGTGAAAAAGTTGATTCTCCTCAAATTCCGGGGAAGGTTGATGCACTTTCTAGAGTAGATGACAGGAGTGGAAGAGGTCACCCAACTGTTGATGTAGCTGAAGTCATTAGACGTTGGACACATGCATTGCAGCGTATTCATAAACAATCCCTACATCTGGTATCTTGTTTTCTTTTTCCTGTTAATTTGCAATGTCCACACAACTAAACTAATCTCCAATATTAAGCGGGACTTGGATAGCAATTTTATTGATATGCTTTTTCTTTTACACTATTAGTCTCTGTAATATAATCAGAAATTTTTGTGACGGCTCTTCTGAAACATGTTTGGTTGAGGCTGCTTGGTTTTACATTTTTATTCATTTAGTTTATGATTAATTTTTGTTGCAGCGTCTCAATTGTCTCTATTAATAATATGAATGGAAGATACAATTTAGAAGGTTTTGTGTTTGAGTGATCGTTTATATCTAATATTTGGCATCTCATAGCATAATTTAAGATGAGGAAAATCACATTTCAGCGCTAAGGTTTGGGATATTTATTTCTGCTCTCAAACTTTTAAATTGGTTTTTATTTTTATTTTTAAATTTTCAGGTTTGTACCAAATCTTAAGGGTTTTTTGGTGATCTTATTCTTTTGCAACATAGAAAACTATTTTTACTTCTTGTAAGATCTGCGGTCTTCCAGTAACCGCATATTCCAAATTGTGAAAGTCATACTTTTTCTGTTGATTGTGCAACAGCTATTGTTGCTTTTATTCCAATTAAGCATTTCCGTTATTTATTGTGTTTTGTAGGCCAAAGCTAATGATGGAGAAGGCCCTGAGCTACTTCGCTCTGCGTCTGAAAATGGAAATGGCAGTCATGCTGAGTCCTTATCAGCAACACTAACTGAACATAGACAACATTTAGTTAGTATACAGGTAAACGGTACTATATAAGCAACCCTCTTAATGTTATTTTGATTTATTTTTCTGGTAAACCCCAATTTGGCATTGGATAAGCAGTTGAGACTTGCTGGTCCATTTTTGAAATTCGTTGCTGGTCCATTTTCATATATGTGTAAGTGGTGGGCCCATTACAATTGAAGCAGTGTGTAAAGAGTAGCTAGATTAAAGCTCTATTGCTTTTTTTTTTTTGGGTTATGGGTGATCCATATATTAACAGCACTTTTATGGTTTTTTATATCAAGGCGCTTTTTCCTAGTAATTTTTGGAGATAGTCCTGTTGATACAATTGATGTTATGGTAGGATCTGTTTGCCAACGTTCTTATGAGGTAGCAGTTCAAGTTTTAATACATAAGGATTGGTAAATACAATACATTACTCATTACTAACGGACTACTGTGCAATATTGAGCATTTGGGATGGATACTTTTTTGTATTGCATCTATAATGAGAATTACAAACCCATTATTGATATCTAACTGAATTACATGTTTTGCACCTAAAATTTTTAATTTACAAACAGAGAATATACCACTTAAATCTAGCATAAATACACTAAGTTGATTCCGAAAAGGGTGGTGGGTGGTTGTGCTTATGTTTAGGGGACTTTAGAACTTAATTTTTTTTTTAAGGTTCCTTGCGGGTGTGTTTAAAATTTCCCCATTATTTTTTGACTATTGAAGATTTTAATTTAATTTAATTTCTAATGACTTTTTAATCATCGTCCAGAGGAATGGTTCAAGCTCTTCTCTTGATGTATGGTTACATTGAACGAAACTTGATGGTGCCACTTTTCTACTTGCTTGATCGAAATCTATTCTCTAATTGAATAGCTGATGTGCTACTTCACTGTGTATTAATAATAGAAACTCGAAGAGCTTTTAGGACAGGATAAGTAGAAAGAAGCCTTTCTCATTCTTGTGAAAAATTCTCTTATTTTATCTTAATAATTAAGAAGATAATTTGGCAGAAAGAGTGGAATACACTTGGTATAGTGAGTCTACTTAGCGAATTCGTAGGACATGGAGGTTGATTGATCAATATACATATCGAGAGTTAATGGTTGATCACCGCCCTTTACTTGCCGCCCCATTCCATTCATCTCGACAGGTTCTGCAGCCTATCTCAATCAGGTGTGAAAAGTCAAGCTTCAATGTCTATCAAGTTCTCAAGTATCTTCCTTTTTCGGCAGCTATTTCCTACTCCTTTCATCTTGAATTTATTTCCTCACTGAGATTTAGTTTCTAATCTCAACTATTGAAGATAATGAGACTTGTGGCACCATGCTATTATTATTTGCTTTAATTTATAATGTTCTCAGCTGTTGTACAAGATATGTTCTGTATATGCATCTTTGTTTTATCATTATTATTTTGAAAGTCAAGTATTGGGAAGTGTGATGAATTGTGAATCATATGTAAATGCACCTAAAAATACTTAGGGGGCGTTTGGTTTGATGTTATCTTGATGCTATGTGATGTTATCTAGATGTCATGACATCTAAATGTCATTTTTTAATTAACAATTGTATAAATTTTTAGAAGGCTATTTAAAAATGTCATTAAACTAAATAATTATTTTCTTTAAATAACATGACATAACATCAAGATAATATTGAACCAAACACGCCCTTAAAGATTTTGGTGGACACACCTGAAATACATGCTTTATATAGTGTAGTTTCTTATGGACTTGAGGTACTGTGGTATTTTATGTTCATGATACTTTATCATTTAATGTATGTCATAAATTTTTTATGTGGGCTACTGTGAAAGTTATTATTTCCTGTTTGACTGAAACCATCAAATTTGATTTGTTTCTTGTTTTATGTTGCCACCTTCCCGTTAAAGCTTATAAATGTTGGCATTGTATTATGGATTGCTTTAATAGAGCTAGTTCTTACTTTGTATTAAAATTTTCTTGTTATCTGTTCAATATGCTTTGACTTATTATTTCATTAGTTGAATTTGAATGCATCTCGTTAAGATAGCAAGATATATTCTTTTAATTAAAGTCAACATCATTTACAGCATATCAATTTGGATTTTTTTTTTTTGGTATACGAAATTGCTGCCTGTTACTCGTTCTTCGAATAATGGTTTTATGATTTAAAGTACTGTAACTCTTCCGAGCAATTAAACATCTTATCCCTCTAAAATGCAGGGGCTTATTAATCAACTTAAAGAAGCTGTCCCAGCCATGCAGAAGTCAATAGCAGAGCTCACAGAAGAAGTAAACAGGATATCTCCTCTTGCACTGGATGAATATAACGAGCGAACTTTGCCTATGCAGGCCCAAAGTAGTGGAAGAAATCCAGTATGTTTTATCCTCATTGACAGTGCTATTATATTTTCTATATAAATGACTTAAAAACTGCTTTCTTCTCATCTTTTGGATGCATTTTTACAGGAGAATACTACAGATGAACTAGTTGAGATGACATCTAACCTTTTACTTCACGCAGACAAGGTTTCTAGTAGTCCTACTCTTAAACTCCCACAGTTGTTCAGTCTAACTCCTAGTTCATCGGGGAAAGGTATGCATGCTGGAAAACGGCAATCCCCATCTGTTCAACACAATCGATTGGAAAGTTTAATGACAGATAAGCCAGCTGCCCCATCTTTCGTAAATGACATTTCAGATATTGCTGCAGAAGGTTAATACTTCTTAATTTCTGTTCTTTAACTCTTGAGCATTTTTTCGTTTTCTTAGGGAGATTTAAGTATATGCCATCGTAAACATTCTTGTTAACTTTTTAGTCATTCATATTATGGAAATTGCATTGTTCATACTTGAGATTTGTAAATATTATAATAATCATGCTTGTTAACTTATTACTCATCCACACTATGGAAGTTACATTATACATTCTCAAGAAGTGTAAATAATACGATTGCGTACTCTTTTGTAAAAGAACAATCAGTTGCATGTCCTATTTGGCTATTGAGATGCATGTAAATATTCATGTTAAATATGTACTTCGTGTAAATTTTCTAGAGCAGTGGAGTACTTGGTCTCGTCATTCTTAACCTATTTTAGAAGTAAATCAACCATTTCACAACCATCACAATGGATTACATAAGTATGCAAAATGTACTGTAATTGTGTTTAAGTTTATGTAATGCAAGTTATGTAATTTTAATGGTTTATTTGTATTAAGATAAATTTATTATGGCATTTATGTAATCCCCTTTTCTTCTAACGTCATTGTAATATGTGCAAGTACTATAAATTTTTGTCTTGGTTTGCAGATGATGGTGCATATGCTCAAAATATCAGGCGTGCTGTTCGAGAAGCTGCATTGTTAGGTCCATTGAGTAATTCAGAGATTTCGGAAGATAAAAGTAGTGAAGATGGTTCGGAGCACTTTTTCATTCCCCTTTCAACAAGTGTTCCTCGAAAGGAGCTCGATGCAACAGCAGTCAGCCAAAGAAAGCAACTACCGTTATCTTCTCTTGATTTTGAGGATTCTCTGGAGCAGGTGTTTTCTCCTCCATTTCTGATGGATTCGTCGTTCTTCTCAGAGGCCTATGAGGATTTGCTTGGTATGTTCATTGAATTCCAGTATTTTTGTGCCATCCCTTCAGTCAATTTATCAAAAAATAACTCCTAAAATTAAGTTGTATATCAAATAATTCCTTAGGACGATATATTTTGGATCTATTATGTGAAAGATATAAGGATAATGTGCTAAACTAAAATATATATGGTTAAATGTCGAAATACCAGTGTAGTATTTCTGAAATTCAATTTGTATTTTTATTCGGCAAGAAACGTCAGTGAGAAAAAATTATTAAGATATTAAAATGTATGTGCAGTTAAGTACAGTATTAGAAAAAAAAAAGATTGATTTTAATAAATTGTGAGTAGTGAGCAACTTTTGGAGAATATATATCTTTGTGGATCGAGGATTTAAAATTATGAGTGAGAAAGCATGTTTAAGAAAATGAAATAAAGTTGTAGTGGTAAATGTCATAGTTATTTATGAAATTATATTTCCTCATTTACTATTTATGTATCCATTAAGGCCTTGTTTGGCGCGAGGACTAAATCAGGACCAAAATAATACTAATTTAAAAAAATAATAATAATAAATAAAAAATTTTAATCATTCTACACAAATTTTAATATAAAAAAATATTATTTTACTTCACATACTCAATAATTTTCAATAAAAAAATTAATTTTATTTTACATCTTAGACCAAAATTCTCAATTCGAATATTTTGGTCTAGGATGTGAAATAAAGTATATATTTTTATTAAAAATCATTGAGTATATGAAGTAAAATAATATTTTTTTTATATTAGAATTTGTGTAGAATGATTAAAAAAATTTATTTATTATTATTATTATTGTTTTTTAAATTAGTATCACTTTAGTTCTGATTTGGTCCTCGCGCCAAACAGGTAAGTATATTGAGAATAAAGTTAGATGATGTCTATGGAACAGTAGAAAGTGCATCATTAAAGTATACAATAATGGTTTCAAGAAAAGAATAGGAAAAAAACAACTTTGGTTGAAAGTTATTAAAAAAAGTAGTTACGTTAGCATTAATGTCAAATTTGCAGCATTGGATAGTTATAATTGAGGAAACACTGGTAAATCTGAACCCGAAATAGGTGAAGATGGCTATTAATAGCATTTTCTACTCTGTTTTCATTTTCGCTTAACCATTCCTTCTAACTTATAGCCCTAAAAACACCGCAAATTTTCCGCTCTATTTGAAAATGGCGGTGTTATGATTCGAGCCTGAGACCTCTCCTTTCCTGCTGTTATTTATTCCTTTTAAATTGATTTAATTTTATAACCCCAAAAAAATAAAATTAAAATAAAATAAAATAAAATCTTTGCCTCACATGCCAAACCATAATTTTTGTGCAGCGCCATTGTCGGACACTGATACTGCCATGATGGAAACATTGGAAAGCCCTGGATGGCTACAGCAAAACTTGCCTGCTGCCTCTGGCTCATAGTTTCTGGGAACAAAACCTGTAACATGAATCGCCTTCGGCTCTTTATTTCATGTAAATCTTTTTGGCTTATTGAATTCAACTTTATACTTTCAAATTTATTTGATCCAGGTGAAGTTTTTATTTTTTATTTTTCTTTCGTTTTTGAAGATTTGAACTTGAAACCGCAATTTCTATGATTATCTATGGACAGTTTTTTTCTTTTTTTGAAGACTGAACTTAGCGAGATATGATGTGTTGTATGGAAATGCTATATTCTGAGTAACTGCTATTGGGTTTTCACTTGATACTCTTATTACTCTTTTTCCCGTTAATTTAAAGAGTATTTAGTTTAATATTATCTTGATGTTATATAATTAAATTGCGGCACTTGACTTCGCCGTCTGGCTTTGATGTCGGGGCCCCTGCTCACCTAGACATTACCCTCATGCGACTCACCTCAACACTTACGATCTTCTAGTGCTTTGAGTGCTAACAGGCGGACTAGATGGGTCTTTTTGCAGGTTAAAACTTTCAGAATCCTTTCTTTTGAATTAGATATTTTTGGTAGTTTACTGGTCTAATATTAAAGCAATCAAAGCTATTTTCAAATAACATGTAAATAAATATTCTTTGTATTTTTTAGAATTCATGTGTTTAACCTGAAATTCTAATGACAAATGTGATGATTATTTGTGTACCGGGATCTAATTGACAGTCAAAAATTAGTCAAGTATAAATTAAAATATTTTAAGATGTGCTTGAGTTCTTATTCAAAATGGCAATTTTAATTTAAAATTAATTTAATGTTTGACGTAGAGTAGAAAATAATGCAGAAGGGCAGTCAAAGTCCAGAATGAAGCTTAGGCGGTGGACTAAAAATTATGTTTAAAATTAGTTAGGGTCAAAATCTTAAATTTATTTTAAAAAAATTTAAAATTTTATTTTATATTTCATCACACATAAATTTTAACATTAAATAATCGCTCTATTTCACATCCAATATAATTCTAAATAAATTAATTAATTTTATTTAATATTCTACATAATTTTTAATATAATCAATTTATTTTATTTTATATTATACACATTTTTTAAAAATAATTAAAAAATTTAACCTTTTTTTTTTCTTATTACGAAACAGAGCCCAAGCTCATAATTTATAGGCATTTACGTTGAGAATATTTTAATTATAAAAAATTATATATTTTACTATTAAAAATAAAAATATTATATATATTATATTAAAATTTTATAAAATTCATTTTACATTATTTTTTTAATAGAATCACTTTATAGTTTATACTTTAAAATTATAATTTATAATTCAAAATATTAAATTTTTTATTTTAAATTACTTTAATAATAAAAATTAAATTCCAAATTTTAATATTATATTTTAAATATTATTTATTTCATAAATTATATATATAATTTATGGGAGCTGCTAATCCCCTCTCCGACACCCACCCCCCTCCAGCCTCACCTCACTCCCCCTCCCAATTTACCATTTTACCCCCACTTATTTTAATTAATTACTATTTTTATTTAATTTAATTATTATATTTTTCTTATTTATTAAATTTAATTAATTAATTATTTTTAAATATTTTTTCTACTTTATTTATTTAATATTCTTTAGATCCTTTTTATCTTTTAATTTTTTTAATATTAAATATTTTATTATTAGATTTATACTTTAAATCTTTTTTGTCTTTCATTTATAATAGTTTTTTATTTACTTATTTTTTGTCTTTTATTTTTGTTTTTATTCTTTTTTTTTTGTTCTTTATTAATTTATTTAACATTATTTATTTAAAATAGAAATGATTCTTTTTTTTGGCAATAATTTTTCATTTGTGGCAAAAGCGATTATATATATAACTTGCAAATAAACATATTTTTCAGAACAAACCCAATATTATTTTAACCATATTTAGGGAAGAGTACATGCAATAATACAAAAAAAAGATACACCAAAATATATGAAAATACAAATTCTAATCAATATTTCCTCCAAATTCTGCACCCGGACCGTTAGGTCCTGTACCCGTTATTTCATATCACAAATTAACACGTGTCCTATAACGAGCTGCCCATCCTTTTAGCTTCGTCAGATGAATGATTCAGCCACCACGTTGGAAAGGGTGGTACAGGGTAATGAGGGAGTAAGAAAACTTGCACAAAGTGTCGGCCAACATAGGCGATAGCTATTTCCCGGCGCTCTTGGTATGGAACTGGAGGGGACCTTAATGGCAAGTGAGTAAACAACTCCAATTATTTTGACCAAATGTATGCAGTACAATGTTATACCTTGATGCGATGACAATTCCCAAAGTCATAGACTCCATCCAATGCCTCTCTGGTACCGGCTGTTCGAAATAGTCTAGTAAAAATAATAGATTGTCTGTCATTTCCCGATCTGGATAAAGCTGATTATATTGATGCTTATTTTGTTGAATCTCCTCCATAAGATCGTATCGTACTTGAAATCAACCTTCTTCACCATACCGGATTAGTGCAGCTATCGCCCTAAATTCACAATGACTGTGTATGAGAAATATGATGCTGCATAATCACAGGTAATTGTTCAATGTAGGTATCACCACAAACAACCCTTAAACCCCACATCACACCTTTTGGAGGTATTGGTATACCTCGCAGCTTGAATGGACATTCATATTTTTTTGTTTCAGTATTCCTTTTTACGGATTGCCCATCAACAAAATACCGTGGCAGTTTGTACTTTCCTCCTCTTTCACACGTCAAATGGCACTTTGGCAACTTGCCGCCTTTTAAATTAGCAGAATTTTTAATCACCATCACAATACCATTTTCCAGACCAACTGTCTTCGCACAATTTATCATATCTTCTCTACTTTCAAATATCTATATAAAATAAAATGTAAGAACTCAATTTGCTTCATTGATTGATATTAGTTTTTTTTTTCTAATTGATATTATTTTTTTTTAAATAAATAAGGCATATGCATAAAACAACGATAATAACTAACCTGGTCTGTCGTAAATTCGGGTGTATAATCGCGATTGTTGTTGGAGGTGCTCTCCCCACTAGAAACATCATTATCAAATGAGCAACTATCTGAAAATGAACCGAAATTATAGTTATCCATAATATTAAAAGGAGAATTGTTTTCTACGAAAAGAAAATGAAAAGCTGAAAGGGAGAGATCAGGGGAAGGATGTGTGACAAAGTATCTTGCAACTTATAACCCCTTCCATTATATAGCCAGAACTTATTGGATGTTGGTCTCATTGGTCAACAAAAGCAAATTTGATTCTGCTATTTTAATATCATCAATATCTTGGAAAAGCAGATTTGATTCTTCAGTAAGTTGTCAACAAACGCAGATTTGATTCTGCTAGCCTAATCACATCAGTATCTTGAAAAAAAAATTGATTCTTCAGTGAGTAGAAAATAATTTAATTAATTAAATTTAATGAATAAAAAAATATAATAATCAAATTAAATAAAAAATAATAATTAATT
Organism: Apostasia shenzhenica; assembly: GCA_002786265.1. Classification (NCBI taxonomy): domain Eukaryota; kingdom Viridiplantae; phylum Streptophyta; class Magnoliopsida; order Asparagales; family Orchidaceae; genus Apostasia; species Apostasia shenzhenica. The sequence goes on from KZ451979.1 coordinate 1,936,024, forward strand.
TAAGAGAGTATTCTAAAGAATTCTAAATAAATAAAGTAAAAAAAAGATATTAGAAAATAATTAATTAATTAAATTTAATGAATAAGAAAATTAATTATTTAAAATTAATGAATAAGAAAATTAATTATTTAAAATTAATGAATAAGAAAAATATAATAATTAAATTAAATAAAAATAATAATTAATTAAAAAAAGTGATCTAAAGAATATTAAATAAATAAAGTAGAAAAAAAAGATATTAGAAAATAATTAATTACTTAAATTTAATAAATAAGAAAAAATGATTAATTAAATTTAATGAATAAGAAAAATGATTAATTAAATTTAATGAATAAGAAAAATGATTAATTAAATTTAATGAATAAGAAAAATATAATAATCAAATTAAATAAAAAAATAATTAATTAAAGAGAGTGATCTAAAAAATATTAAATAAATAAAGTAGATAAAAAAAATTAAAAATTAATTAATTAATTAAATTTAATAAATAAGAAAAAATATATTAAATAAATTAAATAAAAAAATAATTACTTAAAAAGGATGAGGGCAAAACTGTAATTTTAGAGGGGAGAGGGTTGGGCGGGGGTGTTGTCAGGGGCATTAGCAATTTGCATAATTTATTTTAAACTCATTTTAGTAAAAACGGAAGATTTATGAATTATTCATAATAAAATAAAAATTATAAAAAAAAATAATAATTTAATTCATAATATTTTTAAAAGATATCAAATAAAATATATAATTTATAAAAGTTTAGTGGGTTACAGCTAATATTTCATATATGATGGTAAAATATGTAGTATTTCATAATTAAGATGTATTTTATGTAACTTTTCTAATATTTTAATATTTGATTAATATTAAAAGGTTAAATTTTAGTTAAAATTTATATCCTTCTATCAAAAAAAATTTAGCTTTTATCCTTTGCGTAATATTTTAATATTTGAATACTTAAAATCATTGTTTTAAAACTTGGCACGGTAGTTTCATATTGGTTTCCATCAAAACCATTCTGAGAAAATTGCCAAGTTTCAGTTTCGGCCGAAAATTGATCATTTCAGGAATCAAACGAAAACTCGGCCGAAGCTACCAAAACTTTTTTTCTCAAAAAATAAATAATTATCATTAAAAATTTTAATTTTAATTTTAATTTATGAATTTAAATAATTTATGAAAAAGATAAAAATTATCGATGAGCATCTTTGATAATTACTCAAAAATAGGCAAAATAATTTTTTAATAGTATTTTAAATTTATAATAAATTTTAATAACTTTATTTCACATCTAATACAAATTTCAACCTTTAAAAATCAACTTTATTTCACATCCAACACAAATTTCAACCTTAAAATCAACTTTATTTCACATCCAACACAAATTTCAACCTTAAAATCAACTTTATTTCACATCCTACACACCTCCTAATATTAAAATAATTTTTTTTCTCATCAACTCTATAAAATTTTTTTTTTCCTTACGCAAATTTATACTCCAACCAAACAAGTCAAAAACTACTTAAATTATTAAAACTGTTAAAAATGATACTTTTATTTTATAATTAAAAGTTTTAAAGTCTTGCTTAAAATTATATATGAAGGTGGATGGATGCAAAGTAAAATTAAAAATGAGTACCTTATTGGTTTAACATATATAACGTATGTTTTATAATTTTTAATTGAGTCATGCTAGGAACAACTAATAATTGACAAGTAAATTAATCATTGAGACTTCGGTTTTTATTATAATCCATTAAATAATATAATAGTTTCAATATATATATATATATATATATACCTCACTAGATTAATTTATTTTTTAGATATTGGGCCTTTAATTTTCCAATAGTTTAGTTATTCAAAGGTGAAATTATTCTTGAATACCTTTAATTAAATGTATTTTAAGATACATTTTTCTTGGAATTTTAAACTTGTATCTTAAAATTCCTCTCATCAATCTGATACATTTTTGTATCTAGACCTCTCAGTGGACCAGATCATGACCCTATTTGATCCAAGTTTTAATCTGATTGAACTCCCAAATGAATTCTTTCTTTGACCTATTAACTCGTCCCGTTTATTGGCTTGATCCGTTTATAAATAAATTGATTGAATATGAATTACTGTTGACTTGAGTCATTTAAAATCTGATCTGTTTATATAATTTAATTTATAATTCATACAGGTGGATATAGTGGCTGATAATTTTTTTATAAAAAGGCTTAAATAAAAAGTACTATTATGATTAATTAATGAAATTATCGTAGATTATATTAGTAAACTATTATGTATAGTGCATTTTTTATGATTTACTCTAATAAATTTATATTTTGTAATAAATATATATAGCAAATACTTATTTTTATATTGAAATACTCAATTAATTTATAAAAATATAATATTTTTTTCTTATTTTATTTTCAATAAACTTAATATTATTATAGATCTGACACTTGAAATAATTATTTTTATTGTAAATGAATCAAACTCAAAAATTCAAGTTCCAACTCAATCTGATTTTCGATCCGAGAGGATCTAGATTGACCGTGACCTAAAATAATGTATAATTTGTTTTGATATATTGATTCAGATTTGAGTTTATAATTATATCTAAGTTTATAATTTTAAAAATTCATCTAAATCATTTAGCTTTTAAATTATTTCATTCGGAGTTTTTTAAGAAAAAATTGATAGAAAAATAAAAATTTACTTTTTTTACGCTTTATCTCTCTCAGTGATCTCTTCTGGAATTCTAAACCACGCTGTTGCGGATAAGAGAGGGCGGGAGGAGCGAGGGAGTGAGTGATGGCTACAGGGGCGCTGATCCGAGTTCCTTCTCTGATGACATCGGGAAGATCTTCCGGTGATGACCGCTCTAGGCTATGGGCTTCCCCGTCGCGGAGTGGCGGTGGCTGCCGGAGAAGGCGGCTTATGGTGGTGGAGGCGAAGGGTAAAAGGGGCGGGATGGCCGCGCGCCAGTTCCAGCGCCCGTCTCCTCCTCCTCTTCCCAAGATCGAGGACGACGGAAACCCCAAGTTCGTCATCTTCATCCGAACGACCAATGTCTGTATCTGCTATCCCTGATCTTCTATCCTCTCTTTTCGCTCCTTCTATATTGTTGCCTTGAAACTCTTCATCTTACTATGATGAAGACGAAAATACTGTTTAGAATAGCATTTCTAATCTGAATTCTCGGTATTAACCTTGGTTAAGCTCGACTGGAAACTAAGAAGTTCAGACTCCTGAAGGTGGTTTGAATTTCGTCTTTCTTCTTTTGGTATCTATAAATTTCTCACAAACTACCGAAGTTCATAGCACTTGAGATTCAGTAATTTGTTAGTTAACATATTTTGTCTAGCGAGTGCCGAATTTTTAATCCAAGGTTCTCTAGCATTTAACTTGACATTTCATAAATTGGGATGAGAGGATTTGGGGGTATGTAGGGTATGGTGTTTGAGTGTGAAAGAGCCAAGTTAGGGTCCTCTGGAAGAGTGTTGTTGAGATTGGTGAGCACAAATGTCTGTTGTAATTTGGTAATATTATCCCTTACTCTTGTATTCACTTTGTATTTGATGTGATTCCACTTTTGTAGTATAATAGCACCACCTCATTTCCTGTGGACATGGCTCATTTATTGAGTGAACCACGTAAATTTCTTGTCTCCTTTGTTTATTTATCCAAAGCCTTGTGTTTTGGTGTATCAGAGTCATTGTTGCAGGTTTAGATCATCTTGCATTCCAAACATATCGATGAATTTTAGATGCAATTGTAGAATGTATGTGAAGATGAGCAGAGAATGTCCGATGCGCACATGTAATTTTGATTGTCCTGGTATAGAATTTAGTTAAAGATCAAATAAATTTGTTCTCTTTATTTCTCAAATTGAAAGCCTCAAGCTATCAAGTAAATTGTATAGTCGATGTCCTTTTTCAGTTCAATCGTGAAGGAGAACTTGATAAGTTATTTTAATTACCCATTACCCAGTGTTTGGGCCTTTTTTTTAGTTTCTATATTGCTGCTTGTCATAGGTTCTTTTTTTAATCAATAACAATAGCTTTCGCTGGAGTCCTGTTTCTCTTGTTACTTAGTTTTATGCTGCTGGTTTGCTAGATAGTCATCTTATTGATGTATCATATGGCTGCCTTGGATTGTTTTTTTTTGTACCCTGAACACCTCAATTTCCCCCATCCCATTAGAAATTATGATGAAAGTGTGGTTTGAACCTGAGACCTCCTGGTGCCAAAGCAAGCTTCTTCCCTATTAAGCTAGAAGAACACCATAGCAACCCTAGATTGTATGCATGGCTTTAGCATTTGATGAGTTCAATTTTTTTTTTTTTTTTTGATAGAGAGATCAATTTGCTGAATTTACAGCTCTATCTGTGGTACCCACTCAGTCTAATTACTGGTGGAACGACTGCAAAAATCATGGTTGCTGCCAAAGATAACTTTGTAGGAAAGTATATCTATAAAGATACCATGGCCAGAAATCTTGCAGCTGTTATTTACAGGGTAATTCATTCGCAGTGTTTTTTTTCTTTGTTTTTCCTGCTCTATTAGTAAAATAGTAAGTTGTTAGTTGTATAAGAAAACATTCATGTTTTTAATTGTAATTTGATGTTGTATCCAATGTTTTATATTTCAGGCAAGTAGAGAAAGGAATATGTTTGTTTATTTTTTATATTACTATGCAATCTTTTACACTATTTTACCTGAAAGCAATCTTATAATTTTCAATTTAATGTATCTTTCAGCTGAAAATTTGGGTATTGCAATTTATATGAATATCATTGTTTGTTTATCTTATAATTTATATTTTACTTGGTAATCTTGGTCAAAAAAGAAAAGATGGTAGATAAGGAAATTGCCATTTAGCCTAGTTCAAGGGGAGAAGTTCCATCTACCAAATGTGCCAAAAATTATTTGAAATTGAAGAAAATTATCATTTCAATAAATGTCAATGTGAATTTGGCAAAAAAGGATGTTAGTGTGTGGGAACCACCATATATGTTTTAAAAAGGGTGTTGCAGTTGTTTCCAACAGCTTTGGGCCTTTCCTATCTCTGTAGGTGGAGGGCTTCTCAAATTCTCTCCTTTTCCCAACTTGGGGTCTATTATGTACAGTGGCGGTGGACTCTAGCAAAAAGAATTAATAAATTAATAAAGTTGATCTAAATGGTTGGGATATAAGGCTACTGTTGAAATGATGATATGTGAATGTTCTTCATAAAAACTATAATTGTTACATTGAGAGAATCAATATATCTACTGGAAATAGCTGCTGGGAATGGATGAAATTGATTACATGGACCATTGGCGTGTGCATTATCAATAAGGTTTCGTTTGAATACGGATTGAAGTTTTTCTTTTTTTTTGGTAGTGTGGATTGATGTTTTCTAATAAACTACCAAACTGGCATTTCTTTTGATAAGTTGGTGATGTGGAACTCAAAACTGAAAGTGTGGGAAAATATGAAATATTAAACCTAGAGAAAACAAAAACATCTGAGCTGGTAATATGATGTAATTATAATACCATTATAATCTATTGGAGCAACCGTGGTATTGATCCTTCGGCAACTGCTCTTAATTTAATACCTTGGAATAGTAATGTATTTATTGTTGATACTTCATAAGTCTTTACAACTATATCTGGAAGAATAATAAAGAAAGTGCAAGTATTAGTAGTTCAAACACGATAATTTGCTCAACGCCATTCATATTAATATTTTTGCTTGTGGTAATTGTTACTTATTGGGAGATAGAGGATTGAATCCTTGATGCACTAAGTTGAGGGGACTTCAACTATTATATTGTTATTCCACTAGTAAGAGGAATGTCCTAATATAACATAAAAGATAAATATGATAAGGAACTAGGAAATATGGAAGCTAGAAAACTAGAAAACAAATTATGTACCTTCACATATATTAATATATGACATGAAAGGGGGGGAAGGAACTGACAAGCATAAAAGCTAGTAAACATGAAACATACTATTTGGAGAGTAATATCTTCTAATAGAATGTTAGTTCATTAATTTTGTATACTGATATATCTATTTAACAAATAAATCTTTTAACAAGTATTCAAAGATGATTGTCGAGGTTTCTTTCACTTAAAGCACATTTTGAGCCAATACCTAATCAAATTTGTGCTTAATGGTTTAGCTATTCCATATTTTGTACATCTTTGTTCACTGATTTTTTTTTTCAATTCTAATTTATCAGGATGAGAAGGAAATTCAGAAGACAGCATTTAAGCAATATCGTGTATTGAGATCTGCTAAAGAATTCAGATATGGCTACAAGCTTGTTGTAATGCTCTTTATATGACCCAAGGCTGATTTAAATTAGTGTATTTTGTTTGTGGGGCTGTAAAAATAACTCGAAACTTGAAGTTTGCTCAAATATGGGTTCGACTCAAGCTCAACTCGAATAATTTCAAGTTAAACTTCGAGCCACAACTTAAGCTCGAGTGTCATTTTGACTCGAGTGTCATTTTTGTCGAATTCGAGCCAGAGCTGGCTCGCTTGATGCAAATTAGAATCAATTCAAAACAAATTATTTTGATAACTATATAAATAGGTATTTAAATATGTATATATATATATATTTTTTTTATATTATATATATATTAAAAAGATTGCAAATATAATCCTTTTCGAGCTAGCTTGAAATAAATGATTTTGAGTTGACTTCGAGTTCAGCTAGACTCAAAAATTTTGAGTTCAAGCCAACACTAGCCGGTTCAAACTCAATCGGTTACAGCCCTATTTGTTTGGGTGATTACAACATGCCACGCTAAACTTGAGTATCTACATATTAATATTTGCTTCATGTAAAATTTTAGAATCGTAAAATCTAACCTTGTTTGCATATGTAATTTCAAAATTTGTAATTTAGGTGATTAATATGTCAATAGGTAAATTTAATGTGACATGTTTATGAATCTCTATTTTCTTTCTGCTTAAAATAACGATACTATACAGGGTTTTTATTCCCTATTTTGCTTCCTGATAATTGTTAATTTATTTCATGACACTATGTGTGCAGGAAAATAACAATGTAAGAGCAGCACTTGCACCAAATGATGTTATTGAGGTACGTTTATCTTCCTTTTCCTTCTCTAATAATAGTTCAAGTCAAAGATTTGAAAATTCATTTTCATTTTCAATTTAGAATTTTTGTGTAAATTCGTTGGACAAATTTTGATTTTCCATTTCATCATGTTCCGTCTGACATTATACCTTAAATTTATGCAAATGGTAGTAATTGTTTGGCATATATATTAAAATTAAATTTGGATGGAGATAATTTTTTCTTGAAAGTTGTGAATGATGTGAAATAAAATTAGTTGTTACGTTGGGATATGTGAGGGACATGACATAAAGTTAGTTATTATATTGGGATATGTGAGGGATGTGATATAAGTTAGTTATCATTTTGGTAATGTGTGTAGAATGTAAAATAAAGTTAATTTTTAATATTAAATTTTATGTATGTTGTGATATACTTTTTTAAAATTAAAGCAGGTTAATTTTGAACTGTCAAACAAACAGGAGCTCAAAGTTGTTTATTTATATGTTGCATCATACTTTTAATGCGTAATCACGAACTACACCCTCAACCCCACAAATTGACGAAGAGTTAGATCTTCCGCTACTTGAATAAGTTCAAGTGTTATATCTTCTCCTACTTTATGTAAGAGGTGCAGTTCGTAAGTACACATTCAAAATATAGGATGGCATGTAAATATCTAGCTTTAGAGGTTAAATGAGTAAAATGTCTTTCCCAGGGATGACATATAGTTTCACCTAAAATAAAATATCAATATAATTCTATGAAAGCCTGGTAAATTATTCAAAATTTAACATATTATTTTGGTTATTTAGTGTCAAATTTTGAAAACAATACCAAGCATTTGTTCTACCAATTAAGAAAATTTCATGTTTAGATATTGCCTTGAGGATTATTGATACCCTGCCATAAGTAAGCTTAGATTTATTTCACTTTTGTGGAGGTATTTAGCTTGTTTGGCAAAGCCCTAAAAATGGGCCAATTAATAAAATAATAATATTTTAATTTTATTATAAATTTTAATAATTTTATTTCACATCCAACACAAATTTCAACCTTAAAAATCAACTTTATTTCACATCCAATACAAATTCCAACCTTTCACATCCAACACACTTCCCAATATTAAAATAAATTTCTTTCCCATCAACTCTATAAAATAAAATATTTTCTCTTTCCTTATCCAAATCTATCCTCCAACCAAACAAGCCCTTAGCATCTCAAAAGCAGGTCAGTTTTTAGTAAAACATTGCCATCGTTCTGAGGAATTTAAGCTAAAGTTTGAATTTTATAATTGGAAATCTAGGCCCTTGAGGTCAAAAGGGCATTGCAAATTGGTCCAAATTTTTAACAACCTCGATTTGTATCTCTAAGGTTATAAAAGACGTTGTCGTTTAGTCCCAATTAAGACATAATTATTAATTTTACCATTATGTTGTCTGATTATTTTCAATTGTTAATTTTTTAGCTTTTTAGAATATAAATTTGAAATATTAATTCTTATATTTTTTTAGTTTTAAATTCATAGAGCAGAGGAAGAAAGAGATGAGATAAATTTTAGATTTTTATTAAAATTTTAAAAAAGGGTGAGGATCAGTAGTATAATGGTTCTTTAAAATATGTAAATGATTTAAATTAATAAAAAATAATCAAATTTCAACTTTTCTATTAGGAAATGCCTGCTAAAAAATGCTAGATTTTAAAAGAGGAACCAAATTGCAATGTTTTTACAATCTCATGAACCAAACTAAGATTTTTCAAAAGTTCGGATCAATTGGCAACGCCCTCTCAACCTCAGGCTTTCGGATGCAATTTACCCTTTATAATTTATATATTTTTATTTGGGAACTTCAAATATGTGGTAATTTTATGCTGGATATCAATTAAGACAAACGTGATTAACATGAAAAATGACTGCAACAATGTGGGAGAAATATCTATTGAAGATAGTTTGGGTGATCAATGTATAATATAGAGCTGAAGATGCATCAAGGAGACAAATCATCTTGAAGAGTCTATACGAGGAAAGGTTTTTTAAATTGGCTAGTTTATTAGAGATTAAAAAACTGCACAGAAGTAGGTTTTGATGATGACCAGAAGTTTTACTGAGAGTAATCAATTAGTCAGTGAAGCCATTGAAGAAGCTTATAGAATCTTAGATTTCTTTGGTATTAACCTCTGTCATGCTTCCGCTTTACTAAGACTAAAAATTTCGGCTTAGTTAAGCCCAGTAAATTTTGAGATTTAGTTAGTGAAAAGAAAGCAGATTAGCAAAAAAAATATTAAGTTGAGATTTTAAGAATGAGTTTTAATTAAGAAATGGAGTTGAATTTCTATATTGTACTTCCTTTTTCTCCAGCTTCCCAAACAAGAAGAGCTGAAGACTGTTATTGACAAGGTGAAAGATTTCTTCGGTGATGCTGCAAGTGGTGCCAAGGAATCATTTGGAAAAATTACCTCCTTAGGTTCTATGACAACTGAGAAATCAGAATCTACTTCTTAGTAAGTTCTGCCTCGAAGTTAGTAAAATTCAACTATATTCGATTTCTAGAAGTAGTCATAGGCAATGTTGAATTAGTTTATATTTGTATTTATGTTATTTTTCAGTTCTTTTTCAAATATAATCATCTATCCATGAGGTCATTGAGAGGTTAAATGATTTAATGATCTGTTGACAGCTACACAGAATTTGTTGTGGTTTTTTTAGCCATAATTTCCAACAATTTAATTTTATTTCACGTTTTACACTAACTCCAGCATAGAAAATTAATTTATTCTTACACTTTAATATAACAACCAACTTTATCTTACATTTTATACACATTCTAACGTAACAAGCCAATTTACTTTACATCCAATACACATTCCTCATACACAATAAAATTTGTTACAATTTAACCATCCCGCCGGATCAGAAGAATGGCAAGCTCAAAATTCATTTTGATTCGTGTTTAGTTGTGTTTCTTTAATGATCACATAATGTGTAAAATTCTGCACTCCTAGCACAATTGTAGCCATAGAAATCTCACATCATTTCATTGTCCATTCTTTAGCCTCATTATACTGAAGTATTGATGCATCTTCTCATTGACTTGGCCAATGATTAAATTAATCAAATATTCTGTAGTTATTATTCTGTACACGTATATTTATCATTGTTATTTATTTGATGTCTGAAGAAAATTTCATTAAGGTAAGAGACTTCTATTATTGCAGGGTAATGAGTTGATTGTAGAGGGATGTGTAAAGAGAATACAATTATAAGCTTTGTTCTTGGAGCTTATAAGGGCTTCAGGTTCTACTTACTTCACACGATGTTTTTTTTTTGTATAAAAATATTCTGTTTTTATGCTTTATTATTTTTCCACTTTATTTTAAATCAATGGAAGGCTTGAAATCTATTAGCATTTTTTCGTGTTTTTGACAGTTTGTTTTGGGAAATTTTTGTCCAACTCTAGGCGGAGAAGCTCTTACAACACACTGTACGAACACTCGAGAGAACAATCACCTCCTCTAGCTCACTCCTAGAGGCCCTCTTCACTCAACCTAGTCGAGGTATAATTTGCGTCACCACTATTTAACTCTATAGGAGCCTCCGTTCATAAATCTTGGTTTCGATAAGCTCCGTTCATAAATCTTGGTTTCGATAAGCTCCATTCATAAATTTAGGATCCACTCAGGCACCTCTAGTACTCACTAGAGACCAGGATCTAATTCTCCTCTAGATCCTATTATAGACCCTCCTCAATCAAGTGCGGTCACAAGAAAATCAAAAAAAGATGTTACAATGGATACAAATCAACTAACATGATCTCTTCCTCCTATGTTTGATGCCTTTGGAGCGAAAAATTATTGGGTGCGCCCTGCGCACCGTTCGGACGCCCAATCAGAGGGCGCCACGTGTGCCCGGACCTAGCTGTATGGCACACGTGGCGCCCTCTGATTGGGCGTCCGAACGGTGCGCACTCCGAACCCAATAACTTCTCCTTTGGAGCACTTGGAGTCTGGAGAGGCAAGATAACACTGATGAGCACTATAGAGCTTAATCGACTTTAATTCACACCAATTATTTTAGCTCTTTTCTTTTGGGTATCAGCAAAGGCATCCTTTTTTTTTTTCGTGAAATTCGGCGGTAGTTTAACTTGCATTAAAGGCAAGATAAAAGTATATCAAAAGGTACAAAGTGGACTATCATCTATGAGGATGCTAGAATACATCCTCACTCCAAATGACATACTCAAAACAAGTAAAAAATGCTTAAAATTTGGCCGTTTTATTTGTGGATGTATATATGTATGTGATCTTATAAGATTTAAATTCCATCAAAACATATACAAATGAGGAGATGAGATCATGTAGGTCCCTTTCCTTTGATACTTTGATAGTATCGCTTTTTTTCTTTATTTTCTTTTTTTTAAACAACGAATTTCTCTTTTTACACTTCCTACTATTACTTTTTCATATTTCAAAAGATCAAAATCCAAAATAAAATCCGTAACTATAACGGTCCTAAGGTAGCGAAATTCCTTGTCTTAGGCGCTGCTCTGCTATGTGCTATTCATGGAGCCACCGTAGAAAATACCTTATCGATTCTACAAGAATCTTTATGAAAGTGTTTCATTTGCTTCTCTTCCATGGAAGTTTCATTTTCCCAGAATGTATGATGATAGATGAGTCACTTTCAATCTAAAGGCCTTTCGCACGGTACTTCCATTATTGAATTACCTTCAAGTACTTTAATAGCAGCAAATCTCTCGAGTAACAATGGGTGCCTGAAGTTTGAAGCCCGCTCCAATTATTTTAATTTCTTTACATGTGTATGTATTGTGGATCTGTATTTATTCTTTTGATCTGTAGTTACTATTTGGTAAGTAATATATATTTGTGATGGCGATAAAATTTTGTTTTGTAGTTCAATTCTTCTAATATTTTGACATATTAACATCTACGTATGTAGCTTTGTAGTCGATATTTTTAGACACATGCGGTGAACAGAAACTTCGTAATTCATTGACCGACCAAACGTACTCATAGTTGTATATTTTAAAATAATTCTGCTACAAATTCTCAATAATTGATTAATTATGTTATAGTGTTTTAATTTATTAGATTATTTAGTAGGTATTGTTTTTAATTTATTAGACAATCTCACAGATTATAGCTTTAAATTATAATTAATTAATTTATTCTTCAATTTAAAAAAAAAATTATTAGTTACGAGCTATATGGTATTTTTTTAAATTATTTTAAATAATAAAATCAATTATATGATATATTTAACTTTTTGAAGTTCAAACTTAAATATCACAATAAAATAATGATTCCAGTTGTATTAAAATGAAGTTTTTATTATCTCAAAAAAACTAAAAAAAAAATGAAGTTTCCGTATTATCATAGCGGAAAGGAGTCCGTTTACGATATTAAATTAAGAAAAAGAAAAATTCATGTCTCTGAGCTGAACTTGTGATGATAAAATACTATATATATTATATTTATCACAGGAATATAGGCCACATACAACTTAATTTTATTATAATTCTAAAAAATTTTCAAAAGAAAAAAAAATGATATACCGTATGATAAATGTGCACGCACATAATGGAAGATAAATAAATAATAAAAAAAATGCTTTATAATTCTCACAAATGATCTTAAATTTTAAATTCAATTAAGATTTTAACGTGGCACTTATGCTATTGTTACATAAATAAATGTTATATATATATATATATATATTTTTAAGTGCCACTAATTTTATATAATAATTCTAATTGAATTTAAAATTTAAAATTATTTATTAGGGATGCAGCAAACGCCAGTGCGGAATGTAAGAAATAAAATATTTGTAGTGCTGAGGGGGAACGGCATGCGGGTCCGGGCGTTGATTTGCTGCCAAGTAGTACGTTATATCTGCAACTGCGTACCAAGAATGCATAGATTCCATCTGCACTAGTGACCCGACGAGGACTTTCGCCATTACGCGATTTTCGAAATATCCATTGCCGAGGAATCGCCTCTGAGCGATTCCCACCTGCAAAAGGCTGAGGCGTACGCCGTGCGCATTGAGGACGCGGGACAGTACCGCAATTGCGAATTCGGCCGATCTCCATGCAGCGTAGCCGTCGGGCCCTCCAGGCAGGACGATCAGATCCTCATCAAGAGGGTTTCGCTTCGATTCCGCCCCTACTTCAATGAAAGCTAGCTCCTACTCGTCCTTATCCTCTTGAATCCTCGTTGGTCCTTAACACCCAACAAAAATTTGCCAGCTATCGATGGGCCCCATCACAACTGCCCATTATTAATAGCTTTTATACTCTGTTAATGATATTTTTTATATCATTTAATTAATTTTATGATATACGTAGCAAGAATAAGTATTCATATAGTAGAAAAAGATCTATATATATAACTACTATGTAGATATACGTTGCAAAAATAAATCTATACGGAGTAAAATTTATAATGTATAACTTTATTTTTACAACATGCAGTCTAATATTTGTTTTGTATAAATCTATTTTTTATAGTATAAATATATAATAATTTTATATATATCTTTTTTATTACGTATATGTCTATTATTGTTATGTATATGCAAAACAGCAAAAAAAAAAAAGTCATTAATACTGTGTAGTCATGGTGGGCCTGTTGTCACAGGTGGCGGGCTTTTATTGGGTATCGTATGCAAAGTCCTGAAAAATTATAAAGTAGTCTTCAAAATTTTAATTTTTTGCATCTAAATTTTAAATTATTGCTTTTTATTATTGTTTTTATTTTTTGTCAATCTAGCAAATCTCTACCTCAAAATTTAACAAAATTAAATAATTAATTTAGCACCATGATTTCTATAAGACTTATTTTTAGGTCCAAATTTCTTAAATAAAAATTATAATTTAATTTTTTTATTTTCTTTATCTTAATTATTAATCCTAATTTCTTATAACAGAAATTATAATTTAGCCTGAACTTACAAAAATTATAATTTTATTTATTAATTTATTTTAGTTTTTGTCTTGAGCACTAATTCGTAGACTTAGTTTTTTGCAAAAAAATTATAATTTAGTTCTCAAATTTTTCTTAGTTCGTAGCAAGTTCTAATTCTTTATACTTTGACTCTTATAGGTTTTTGTAAAAATTATAATTTTGTTCACAAATTTCTCTTAGACTTGGTGATCAGTCTTAATTTTTAAACTTAATTTTCTCATAAAAATTATACTTTAATTTTCTAATTTTTCTTATTCTTAGTTTTAAATCCTTATTTCTCATACGGTCTCCTATTAGTCTTGATGTGAGTTCCTAATTTTTAAAATCTTATTTTCTTACAAAAATTATAATTTAATATCTTAATTTCTCTTATTTTTGAACTTAGATCTTAGGAAATTTGAGGGTATGTAGGGTATGGTGTTTTGAGCGTGAAAGAGCCAAGTTAAAGGTCCATTGGAAGAGTGTTGTTGAGATTGGTGAGCACAAATATGTCTAGTGTAATTTGGTAAGATTCAACGCCTTGTGTTTTCTTAACACCTGAATTTAATGTTGAATCTTAGCTGTATATGTGGCATCTAAAGGCTTTCAAACTGTCTTTTTCATCGTGCAAGATGTTTCGTTCATCGGCTACCATATTTGACTAATTATGTTTTACTTTTTGTAGAAATCTCTAACTATCGGCCATGATATTTGACCATCCACAGTTCCTATAATATCGGCCATGATACTCAATCATCTACAGTTGTCGTTGTCTCAGCCTAATGGAGACTGTCATGTCAGCACGATTTTTACTAAGTTGTAGATTCTCGATCACCAGTAATAAGTCAGTTGACTCCCCCCAATTACACAGATCAAGAATCTGCATTCTCTTGCCACTATTAAGGGTCCTCCTAGAGCCGGCAAGTGTGGGGTCGACAGTATAGAGTCGAGCCGACAGTTATAATATTCCAGCCCGAAAACCAACTGAACTCCACTACAGCTCATCTATAGATATTTCTGGTTAGAACTCCAGAAGCAGAGAATCATCAAGGACGAAACTTGTATTCTTCTTCTTCTACGTCTTCTTGTATTGGTCCTCTAACCAAACCTCCTTGAGCATTTGTGAAATTTTTTTTCTGACTTTCCGGTGGACATAGGGGAAGCTATCCCTAAATCACCTAATATCTGTCTTTTTTTTTTTGGATAATTCTTGGCTCCTTCGCACCAGCATTCTGAGCTGGAAATGTTGTGTGTCGCTAATTCTTGGGGCCCCGTCTCTCTCCGTCAACATATTTTGATGCATCAGAGTCAAACGTTGCAGGTATAAATAATCTTGCGTTCCATGCATGTCGATGAAATTTAGATGCAGTTGCAAAATATATGTGAAGATGAGCAGAAAATGTCTGATGTGCATATGTAATTTTGATTATCCTGGTATACTACTTAGTTAAAGATAAAATAAATTTGTTCTCTTTAGGTATGAATATTTTTCAAATTGAAAGCCTCAAGCTATCAAGTAAATTGTGTGGTTGATGTTCTTTCGAGTTCGGTACTGAAAGAAAACTTGATAAGTTATTTTAATTACCAAGCTCCCGTTTGTTTGATAGTTCAAAATTCATCTGATTTAAATTTAAACAAGTATATCACATCACACATAAAATTTAATATTAAAAAATAACTTTATTTTACATCCTACACATATTATCAAAATAATAACTAACTTTATTTCATATCATTTATAATTTTTAATAAAAAAATATCTCTATTCAAATTTAATTTTAATCTTATTAAATTTAAATTTTATAAACAAACAGGCCCAAAGTGTATGGACTTTTTTTTAGTGTCTATATTGTTAATAATGCACAAGCTTATGGTCCATGTAATCAATTTCATCCATTCAACCGACAACCCAAGGCTGATTAAAATTAGTGTATTTTGTTTGTGGGGTTGCAAACATGATCCTTCTTGAGCTAATTTGAAATAAATGACTTCGAGTCGAGTTCAAGTTCAGCTAGACTCGAAGATTTTGAGTTCAAGACAGCACTAGCTAGTTTGAACTTAACTCGGTTACAGCCCTATTTGCTTGGGTGATTACAACATGCCAAAACGTGAGTATTTACATATTAATATTAATTTCACGTAAAGTTTTAGAAATGTAATATCTAACTTGTTTACGTATGTAATACGTAAATTTTTAATTTAGGAGGTGATTAATACATAAATATGCCAAAGTGCATGTTTGTTTGTACGATTTAATTTTAATAAAATTTATTTATTTCTTACAACAAGGCTAATGCATCAGATTAGATCTTCCTCGTATAAATTCTCTTACTAATTTCTTCCAAACACATTTTTTTTATAGGAATCTCCATCAACAGTTGGTGGATAAGAGTTACTTTTGTGGATTAGTAATTTTATCTTCTTTTTCTTTCATTTTTTTTCGTTAATTGTAAGGAAAATATAGTAGATTTTAAAAACATTTAAACAATTTAATACAATCATTTATTTCAAACTGCATCAAATCAAACAGTTATTTATTTTAAAATAACATAATATAACATTAAATTAATAATGAACCAAATACTTCTCTTTTTTTTTTGTAAACTTTTTTATAGGTTCCCCGAAGATCAATGGTCATGACACTCTAGAGATTTGTTTTTAAAGCATTACACTCGAATCCTTTGTCTCGAGAAAAGAGTGGGTTTAGGGTTTAATTCACTCCTGGAACAGATTTAATGCTTCTACTGCTGGTCTACTTCATGTTGGATTTAGTTTCTGTTTATGTTGTAGAAGTTAATTCACAGCAGAAGTGGATTAGCTTGTCATGGAGGGGAGGTGAAAGATCAATGTCCAAAATGTGCCAAGTTACCTAATTACTGCTTGAGCTTTGAACAAGGAGATTATTGAACTTGCTTACTGAATGAAACAGAGAAAAGAAAATTTGCTTCATTAGATTCTTCAAAGAATTCATTGGATCGTACATTATATCATCCCCTCAACGGCTAGTTTTGGGACTTCATGTTATAAATGTTCATTATAGCTGAGCAAACGTTGGAACCAAGTGTTTACAAGTCTTCCGTAAGAAAGTCGCTATCCGTGGCTGTGGGGATTTCCCCACGACAACCAGTGCAAGGTCCACAGAACTTCGGCACTTCCTCAGAACTACAAAATGAGGAAGATGATTTCAAGAAGTTCTACACATAATCAAACAAAATATTTGTATATAATCTTCAAATTCTCATACATGTACATGTGTTCAAAATTTTGTCAAAAAGTTTTTTGACAACTACTCCAAGCATGATCACTCACAACAAAAAATTAAACGAACTTAATTTCTCTCCGCATCATCAATCCGCATCTCGGAACCATCATCAAAGAGACATAACAAAATTTCTCTCTCCACGCCATCTAAGAGACAATGAACTTGGCAAATCTCCTTTGAAGTTGTCGATTCCCCCGCCCCAAAAGCCACCGTCAAAAGGGGTATTGAATTTTAAATAAATTTAGAGAAGACACCGTTAGTTCATCAATAGGCACAACCGCACAAGCACTACCATCAAAGAGAAAATAAACTTAAAAAAAATCTCTCTCAAGAGCACCACCATCAAAGAGACACACATCACACAACATTGTCAATATGCCACTATGGACAATAAAAAAGACACTAAAGTCAGTAAAATCTCTCTCCCACTCCCCTTTCTCGACATCATCAGTAAGTATGCCCTTGGGATCTTCAAAAAGACAATAAACAAAATCTCCATCCCTCCCCTCACTCCCTCCATCCTTCCCTCCATCGTTCCACCATCCCTTCATATCTCTTGACGGTTCGCCCACGACGACCACCATCAAAAGATACAACTATCAATTCACACTCAAGCCCCTCCCTCCCTCCCTCCTTCTCTCTGAGCACTACTGTTGAAGAGAATGTCGTTGGTTCACCCCCAAGAATCACTGTTGTTCCCTCCTTCTATCATTTGAAATCATAAGCTCGCTATTGGGAACTACTGCCATAGAGACAGCAGCATTGGTTTGCCCCCAAGCACCACCTTCAAAAAGACTATGCTTACCCCCTCCCTCCCTCTAGTCAAGAACCATTGTTGAAGAGACACAATGCTGTCGATTTCCCCTTCGGCACCATAGTCACAAACGCTTGTAATCCTCGAAATCAAAGAGAGTGATAAGTGACCTGTAACACAACCCAATCTAAGAAAGGCAGGGAGCAAAGACTCCTAACAGATTTCTTGGGTGATAGATGAAAAAAAACAGGCCTTCGATGGTTTGGACATCTAAATCGCAGGCCAATTGAAGCTCCAGTTAGAAAAATTGAGTTATTGGATTTTGCCCATGTACAAAGAGGAAGAGGGAGACCAAAGAAGACATGGCAAGAAACTATAAGGAGTGATCTTAGTTACTTAAACTTAGATAAGAATTTGGTAACTAATAGAGCGCAATGGAAACAAAGGATTCATGTAGCCGACCCCACCTAGTGGGATTAAGGCTTGGTTGTTGTTGTTGTTGTAGATGAAAAAAAACAGGCTATCTGCTCATACAGGCATGCATGGGCCACAAAAAATATGAGGTGTTGCACATCACAGGCCTAATAATTTCTTATCATGAATTGGGTGTAAAAATGCAACTTCTAACTATTACGTTCACTTACTATTAAAAAAAAAACTATTACATTCACAATTTTTATAAACGAGCCTCATATATTCACACCCTTTAAACGAATAAGCATAAACGAACAACTCTTAAAATCATGATTCATTTACAGCACTTAAATTTCCCAAAAACAATCTCTACATTTCTTTCAGAAAATAACAGATCAATCTTATTTATTAATCTAAATTTAAAATAGAAATCTCTCAAAAAATTTTCAAATTTGAAACAACTACAACATATAAGCAAACAAGTCCCAAATTACAGTTTTACCGCATTTCTTCATGTTCGTGTTTAATTCTCCTTGATCTGTCCACAATCTTCAATCACCACCGGCGAAAATGTCTTCCCCGTGGGCGATCCCTCCTTCTCCATCGCCTCGACAACACTGTACCCATCAACAACTCTGCCAAAGACCACGTGCTTCCCATCCAGCCATGCAGTCTTCGCGGTGCAGATAAAGAACTGCGAGCCGTTCGTACCTGGTCCGGCGTTCGCCATGGAGAGCACCCCCGGTCCGGTGTGCTTCTTCTTGAAGTTCTCGTCCTCGAATCTCTCCCCGTATATGGATTCGCCGCCGGTGCCGTTTCCCCTGGTAAAGTCCCCGCCTTGGCACATGAAGTCGGGGATGATGCGGTGGAACGCGGATCCTTTGTAGTGCAACGGGTTCCCCGATCGCCCGATCCCCTTCTCTCCCGTGCAGAGACAGCGGAAGTTCTCGGCCGTTTTGGGGACGACGTCGGCAAATAGCTCCATCACGATCCTTCCTGCTTTCGCCTTCCCGATCAGAATGTCGAAGAAGACTTTGGGGTTCGCCATCCTCTGCAATGGAAGAGAAGAATCAGCGATTCATGAGAAGACAAAAAATAGATATTTCCGTCATCCTTGTTGACCTCAAACAGATTGAAACTGATTGGAGGTCTTCGATAATAGAGACGATTTGAATGTTGCACATTCTTTGAGCTCAGCAGGAGGATTTGCTTGAGTTCCTGCAAGCCTTCGATACGTGCTTCTCATCTCTTTTATCGCATCAAGAAAGGGATAGCGATCTTAAGAGGGAGAAAACCAGAAAAAAATCAAGAAACACACATGTAGATCTCCTCAATCTCTTTGATTGAGCGAAAGAACTTTAAATTGGAAGACAAGGAAGAAAATCTGAGATCACGGTACCTCTTATGACGGAGTTTGGCGGCTAGGGTTTACAGCGACTGAGGTTTAGCGGTCCGGCATGGTGGTTTTATGCAAGTAGGGATGGCAACCAAGGTTTTCAAAATCGGACCGAAGATCGAACCGGTCAATCGACTGGTTCATGGTTTTATCGGTTCAACCGAATGACTTAATAATTACATCATAATTAAATATAAATTTTCTAAATATGAGACTAATTTTTAAAATATAATAAAAAATATTTTGAAAAAAATAATACAACTAATTTAAAAAATTTACTACCACAAAAAATGTATAAAAAATTAAAAAAAACAAAATAAAATGAATACAATTATTTTTTTTGCCAATTTGTCATTTAAAATACTCTCTTTTATAACAATTCGAAATAAATTCATGAAAAAATTAATAAATCAGTTAAACATTCATTATATAAAAAATTATTATTCAAAATATAATATTAATATTAAAATATTAATGCTCAAATATCAATGTATAAAAATAAAATAAGAAACTCAAATAATAATTCCGGTTTGACCGGTTTGTTCGGTTTGGCGG
>KZ451979.1:1956450-2065415 GCA_002786265.1 Apostasia shenzhenica
CCGGTTTTTAGCTGATTTCGGTTCTAATGTTGAACCAGACTGGACCTTGGGCCGGTTCCCGGTTAAACCGGTCGAACCGTCCGGTCCGGTCCGATTTTGAAAACCCTGATGGCAACAGGGACAATACCCAAACCCGCACCACTATATATAATTTCATACCCATACTCGTACCTATTTTCACTCTGCTTCGCCCCAAAAATACTTTTATAAAATTCAAACCCACCCTATCCCGCCCCATCATCGCAACCAGAGCCGGCAGCGACGTGACCGCAGCAACAGCGGTGCTGCAGCATCACAGCAGTGGAGTGGCAACGGCAAGCGGCGATGCGAGCGGTAGTGTAAAATCATATGTCTGAGACAGTAGAACCGATAGAAGCTCGTGCGACAGCGGCGAGCAGCACGCCAGTGGTGAAGCAGCGAGCGGCAACAAAGAAGAATCTGTGAGCTCTGCGACGACTACATTTTTCGTGTCCCCGATCAGCTTCGCTGCTCTAAGCGCGATTCGTGCGATCTGCGAATCTAATACTTGATAGGTCAGGTATAGAGCGGAGTAGGTATATTTGAGTCATACCCGAACTTTCCTCGTTCTTAATGAAGTTGGGCAAGTCACAAGTCACAAAAATAATTTGAGAACTTATGTTTGTACCATTCGGGGCGAATCGGAGCAGGTTAATCGAGTATGAATGTAAACTGTCACCCTTGTATATAAGGTACAACCAATCATTTTTACCATTATTTTAGCTAAATATCAACTGTATCCCTCAAGTTACCATAACATTAATTCGGTTCACAATTTCAAAGATCTATCTATAAGTTTTTTTTTTATAAATTTTAATAAAAATATGAGATAATTATATATATATATATATCACTAAAATCTAGTTACATATTTGATACTCAAATATTTAATATTATATATTAATAATTAAAATTATATAACAATTATATTTTATGTCATAAATTTGTGACATATATGTAATAAAAATATAATTTTATAATGTAAACTATATATGAAATGTAATTTTTATATAATTTTAATAGTAAATATATAATATTAAAAATTTGAATATCAAATAATTAAATTTTAATAACATAAATATAATTACTAAATTTTATTATTAAATTAAATTTTATAAATATAAAATGATAAAAATATCTGTACTCACCTCTTAACTGAACACTACACTGTTGTCGTCGGTGCTGCCGTGCGCAGCCTTGGCGACCTCCAGCTACACGGGATGATTTTTTAAAAATAGGTATAATTAATTAATTAATTAATTATTATTATTAAATAGCTTGGGTGAGATACATAAGTCACTTGCCACTCGGGCGACTTTTATTTAATAGAAGCCATGAAGAGTGACTTTAATACTTTTTTTAAAAAAAATTAAATGTTATTTGAATGAATAAATTTTGGTTTTTACGATTTTTTTATTTGAATTAAAAACACTTTTATCCTATATTACGAGGAAAAAAAATTTCATAATTACTATTTTAAAAATTCTCAACTTGCTTTTAAAATAATAGATTAATTATTGGTATGAATAGCTTTTATGATATTAAAAAAATATTAATATTAATTTATATTTTTAAATTTTAAAAAATTAAAATTTAAGATGTATTGGTGAATCAAATCTAATTTCAAGTTAAGTTGGAATTAAAAATTAGAGTTGAGTTGGCCCGAATTAATTTTTTTTTAATATAGTTTAAATTTGAAAATTTAAATTTTATGCTAGACTTGAATTGCACGAATTTGATTCATAATTTTCAAAATATTTATTAAAATAATCATCGTCTTTTTATCTTAATCTAAGATTGCACTGATTACATGCTATGGCGATGATAAGGTGGCTTTCTATAGACAGCTAACAAAAATCCTATAAAATAAGATTTCAATATAATACTCAACAAGTCCAACAGATTCAAAAATGGGCCTGGGCCCAAGCCCAATAACTACTGTGATCAGAAGCTAGGATTGTTCATTGAAAAAACAAACATATCAGGGTTCTTGGCATACAGAGCAGAAATTGTTTTTAGTAATATTAAATAGATTTGTAATTTCCAAAACTCCTGAATAAAGTTTCAGAGATTGAAATTAATATTTTAATTATGTTTTTTTTCTTAATTATAATTTTTATTTATCTTTTGAAAAATTTATATTTAAATTAAATATTAAATATAAAATAACATAAATACCCTTCTTTTCGACCGCAGCACTCCTGTGGGTGCATCTTGCGGCCCTTGTGTGCGAAGGCAAGGCAGGCATGCGACGGCCTAGGCGTGACCATCCTGGGTGGCTACTCATGCTGTGGTGGCTGCTTGTGATGTTGTTTGCGGTATGATAGGTTGAAAAGTGTGAGTATTTTTGTAATTTTATATTTAAATATAAATTTTATTTAAAAGAAATAAAAAATAAATTAAACAAAAAGGGCCTACTGAAGTATTAATCTCAATCTCAGTGATCTCAGTGAAAAATTTTTGAAATCATAAATTTATTTGATATTACCTATAAATTTTAAAGAGACCAGAATGGTCTTCATCTTTTTTTGAAAAAATATTAGATGATTTATAACTTTATGTGCTATTATAGAATTGTTAGCTGTTTAATAATGTCTACCTCTTGCGTACGTGTTAGCTTCAACTTATTTTTTCGAGATATAATTTTCTAATAAGTAGTATCAGAGTTGATAGTTTATCCGTGATTAAATGGTGATGCGTGTTGTGCTCTCACGAGTTTTTACTGTCTCTATCATAAATGGGCGGTCTTTAGTAGTACGTACTTAAATGGTTATAGTCGTGAGGTGGGGAGTGAACTTATTATAAATTGATCCGAGAGATTATTGAGAAACACACGATAATTATTTCATATTAGATGATTAATAATAAATTAATGTATTAATATAAAAGTATTAGTCCTTAATTCATATCAAATTTTAAATAATCATTTCTTTTTTAACCCATTTGGATGCTTTTCATTATTCATAAGATCTGAAATATTATATTCATATTAATTTAATGAGTTTTAATGTTATGAAATTTGTGAGAAACGGTATATATCAACTCTCTATAATTTGGAACTCATTCTTTCTTAAAAGCAACAACTATATTAAAATTATCAGAAGAAAAAAAGCAGAAAATTTTGGAGAAATTTTACTTGAACAAGGCCAAAGTTTTCAATCCTTACGTATTGGTCATCAATACGTAAATTAAAAGTTAAAACTAATTAAACTTGATGAATTCAATTTATTTATTCGAAAACTCGAAGAGACCGTCTTCATGTTAATACTGTAGAAGACGACGTATGAAGGAACATGAAATATTCTATTTTGTGTATTATATGAATTTTGAATAAATTTAATTTTTTTATTTTTGCATCTAACCGATCAATGATTTGGCTATGGTGGGATGAGAAGAGATACTTTCGTGATTGATCAAAATTACAAATTTTTGAGATAAAATATTCCGAGTTTCTCATGCACCATTTCTTATTTATTCTTCCATAACACTAAAGAGTTTTTTCCGAAAGAGAAATCACGATTCCTTACATTGCTTGTGTTTCCTGTTTCATTTCTATTTGTTTTTTCTCGGTCACGATTTCCGTAAGGTTTTTGTGTGGGGTTGAAAGATGGAGAGGCACAGAGATAAAACGCTTGGCTATCTGTTACAAGAGGTGTTTAAGAGAGAGAGATGGGCGATCGACCAGTTATGCAAGAAGAGGAGATGGATAGGCGGAACGACAGACTGTCAGATGGCTACGTGAAGACGAACCAAAGACGAAAAGGTGAGAACTTTTCCTATATTTAAGTTTTTCCTTTTCTTCAAACCGGTCACGTCTCTTCTTTTTTCATTCCAAAACCCTAATCTTCTAACAGGCGAGAAGGCAATGCTTACAGGAACGAGAGTCGTCAAAATTGAACAACCAATCCACACGACACCGTGAATGTGATTTCGAGCAAGGACAAACGACGATGAGCTTTATGAGGCTCCAATACAGCCACAAGTTCACATGATAGTTTTATTTTTCAAAGCCGTGCAAAGCATACTATTAAGTTCGTAATAAAAATCTTAACGATAATCGATGCTTAGAATCGAAAATATCATTTGCTCATAAACTATCCAAATGAGCGCACACAACTCCTATCACGTAACATCAAGTTTTATAAAATAATCACGTGAGATTACCCCCATATAATTTTGCAAATTAAATGAAAATATTATTCATTCAAACAGCTATTTTGCATACGTGTTGAAAATTACATGCAAATTATAATAAAGTACCAAACTTTGGACTTTTGTTGGTTAAAATAATCCCACTTCTCAAGTAAGTCCAAATACATTTTTATCTAGTCCTGAAAAGTCAAGCAATTTCCACCAATAATTCATCAGGCATATTAAATATTAAAATAACAGAGAACTATGCACAATTGGTATTATAATTTATTATGAAGTCCAAAATATGAGAATTATTTTGTAAATGGCATTGCATTTTATTATTTAGTCCAGCAAAGAAAAGAAGTTTATTTTTTAATCCACGAGATTATCTTCAAAATGGTTGCTAAAACAAGTGTTGAGTTTGAAATGATCAATTTTTCTGAAAAAATTATTCCTGGGCCTTTAAAGATTTAACTTATCGTATTTTTATAATCTTTTATACGAGATTTTATAACTTTTTAAAATCTTTTAATGCAGATAATTTTATTACTCAATATTAACATTCGTCTGTCTCTCTCTCTCCCCTCCTCTCCTCTCCATTTTCGTAGAGAAATTAATGAATTGAAATAGCGCACCATTCTGCATCTAATAGACACCTGCCATACGTGTGATAAAGCCCACATGCATCCAGTGTAGTGCACTCCATTAGGTGCTAAAATTCGCACATAATAATTTTTTTTCTTATAGCAACCCTTTTATATCTGAAAAAAATATAATTACTTATAAATAACTATTTCCTCTTTTTGGCAAAGCGAAAATGTTTAGCGTAATATATTAGGAACTCTCGAATGTGCTAACTTAAAATGGGGACTTCAACCACCTCAAGTGCTCGTTCTAGAATTTATCTCGTAAAAGTTATTGTAATTATTTTAGAGTGAACTCTTTTTTTAACTAGTGAAATTCTCTTTCGCTTAACTTGAACGCGATCGTAAAAGGATTTCTTTAAATTAAGTTTTATCTATGTATTTTTCTGATTGTATATTTTTTAAATTCTTTTTTTTTTGTCTTTCATAGAAGTACACTGTAGTTCTCTGCATTATATATTAGTCCTGTTTTTATTCTTTTATTGTATCATATGCTTGTATTAGTAAAAAAAAGATTTGTATATTTGTTGAAAATTAAAAATAATAATTTATATCAGTAACATACATATTATTTCAGATTAAAATCATATTGGCAAGGTTAAAGTTTAACAAATTAATTTTATGTAATTAATTTAATTATTCATATTTAACATAAATTTTGATATTAAAATTTAATTATATATTACATTATACATATTAATAAAAATAAATATTATTTTGATTTTTATATAAATAAAATAATAATTAATTATATTTCAGATCAGATGTTTTTAAAATAATAATTAATGAACCCCAATAAATGAACCATTTTCATAAAAAAAATTGAATCCTTTTTTTTTATTAGCAAAAAAAAAAAATTTGAATCCTACAATAAAAACAATAACAACAATTAAAACTTAATCCCACTAAATGAGATCGACTATATAAATTATTTATTTTTATTGTACTTTATTAATTAACAAATCCTTATATAGGTCTAAATTAATAAGATCACACATAATACTTTATTACTATGTCTTTTTTAATTTTTCTCTTTTTCTTTGTACATAGGAAAAATTCAATAACTTGATTTTTCTAACTGGATCTTTAAATGACATACAATTTACATATCAAACCATCTAAGTCGGTTTTCTCTAATTTTATCTTCAATAGGTGCAACTCTAATTTTCTCGCAATTATACTCATTTGTCATTCGATTCTTTCGTGTATATCCACACATTCATCTTAGCTTCTACATTTTTATTTATACGTTTTCTCTTTATAGCTCAGCACTCAGCATCATATATCATTATTGATTTTATTATATTGGTATGTTTATTTACAAAAATTAATTTTAATTTTATTAAAATTAAATTTGAATAGAAATATTTTTATTAAAAATTATGTATGATTGAAATAAATTTAATTATTATAATAGAATATATTGAAAAATATGATATAAGTTGTTATTATTTTATTATGTAAGTGAAATATGAAATAATATTAATTTTTTATTTTTAAATATAAATATATGTAATATAAAATATAATTAAATTTTAATAGTATATTTTATAAGTAAAATGATATGATATATGTAGTTAAAATCAAATAAACAAGCAGTATTCCAATCTTTTATTTAAATATCTCAAACCATAACCAAGATAAAGTCTCATTTGGATGCATAATACTGAATTTTATATTGTATAGGCACAAAAAATAATTTGAAGGCCAGAAGAATCCCCTTGATAAGCTCTTCAATAAAATATGAGAGAGATTTTTTTGTGTAAAATGTAAAATTAAATTTTGATAATTATGATCATAAGTAAACATGATCTGCACAGGAAGAATATCCACACCAAAGATTCCATCAAGATTTTTTTTTAGATGTAGATTGCTTTATTATTAGCTCACATCTTCTCCTTCTGAGAGTACCTCACAAATCTTTCGGTAGATATATTTTTTTAAACATTCGATAAGATTAAGGTGGTTCATAAGCTTGCCCAATTTGCTCGTTAATTAGACTAAAAAAATTTGGTTTAATTCACTCAAATTTTATACATAATGACGCAAGAATAGATAGTAGTTGCTATAAGTTCGAGTAATTATATTGACACGAATTTGTCATCAAAAAAGGAAAAAAAATTTTGTTGCCGGAGTTGGATCATATTTATATATGATTTAAATTACTAATTATCTCATGAAGTACTTCTTAGGAAAAGCTTGTGAAAAAGATAAAATTTTAAGGGAATGATCAAAAATACAATATTTTTATAATCCTAGGGATCAAAATCATGATTTTTGCAAAATTGCAACGACTAAGTTGCGATGCCTTCCTAAGCTCAAGTGCCTGAATGCAATTTATCATAAAAACTTCTATGCTATCATCTTCGAAAGATTGCTCGTAGGAAAATATGGAGACTTTGGTCAATCCATGCTAACAAAAAATTATTTGCTTTATATTAATTTTGTGTGTCAAAGTTTTGTGTTATCCTACCAAAGTATTAGTTAAAGTCGAAACAAATTTGTTTGTCAAGCTTATTTATTTAACTTGTCTATATGGCATCTTATTTAGCGAGTATCTACTTTATGTATATATATGTATGTTCTTACTAGTTAGTTTGTTTCATACTTTTAAGCCAACCTTCATCTTCATTATTATGTACATATTATTATGATGCGGGAGTAGTATTTCAATAAAGTGGTTGTCTTTAGCTGAAAGCCACGACTACTAGTGCCTTTTTACCTACCGCTTTATCAAAATGGTTAAGACAATAGAGTATTTCTGAAGTGAATAAAGTGAACTAAGATTCTGTTTGGTTGGAGGAAAAAAAGATGATTTGAAAATTTTTATGAAAATTTTTAGAAAAATATGTATGATGTGAAATAAAGTGAGTTAGTTACATTAAAAATTGTATTGGATGTGAAATAAAGTGATTGTTTAATGTTGAAATTTGTGTAGAATAAAATATAAAATAATTTTTAATTTTTTTTTAAAATAAATTTAAGATTTTGGCTATGGCTAAAATAAGCCATTTTTTCAGTCAGTTGCCAAACAGAATTCAAAATGTGCAATTCTCATATTAGGCATCATCATGAAAAAATTATATTATTATTTTACAAATAATACGGAGGATTTATAGAGCAAGACATGCTCTGAGACATAAGTTAAAGATAATTCTAAGAACTTATTATTAAAAAAAATATCTTGAGATTTTATTGTTTTATATTTGCATTAATTTTTAGTAGTGCATTCTAAGTTGGTGAACATGGTGTTGTATTTTTTTTTAAGATTTTTGAGTTTTATGTAGAAATATATTGTGTAATTATTATTTGACACAAAAAACTTCAATATTTACTTATTAGACACCCTAAAGTTAAATATTACATGACACACACTTATTTATTTTAATTTTACAACCAACACACCCTAATTAAAAAATCCTTACATTTTATTTAAATAAATCATACTTAAGTTATGTTTTAACTTAAATAAAGTTCATAGGAATAAAAATCTAACTCTCGGTGCACCTTAACTTAAATCTTACATGTTAAAAACTATTTAAATCTATTATTTATGTAGAATATTTTAAATCTAATCGTTAGATGCTTATCTTAACGATTAGATTTAATTTAAGATACAAAAGGGGTTAGATTTTATTCCTATGAATCTTATTTAAGTTAAAACATAACTTAAGTATGGTTTACTTAAACAAAATTTAAGGATTTTTTAACTAGGGTGTGTTGGTTGTAAAATTAAAATAAATAAGTGTGTGTCATGTAATATTTAACTTTAGGGTGTCTAATAAGTAAATATTGAAGTTTTTTGTGTCATACGGGTAAAAACCCCCTTATTATTTTCACTATTTTAGTTGGCATAATTTTATGATCATGTACCATGAATCACTAGGATGTTAATAAAAACTATTTGATAGGAAAAGAGCATGAAGCTCTTAAAAGATATGGATCTATATAGCAGGTTGTTTAAACATCAAGGATCCAGTGTAATTTACCCATAAGAAAGAAAAAAAAATTCACCCTTGTCTCCACCCAAGAAAAAATTACTCATATAACAGTGGGGGACATTTGGGTGTATGTGAAGGGATGGCATTTAAATTTCTCATAAAATAACGGGCGACTCAAGTAAATAAAATATTTTCTTAGATGGGTTTAAAAATATGATATGATTTTTTTGCATAAATTATAAATATTTAAATATTTAAATTTTAATATCATATATATATATATAGTTTTTTATTTAAAAATAATAATTAATAAATATTAAATTAAAATTGAGTTGTGTTGATTTTATTCTGAGCGAACGTTCAACTTTCAGTTGGAATAACTTTAGCCTAAAGGCAGGGTGGGGGATCAGTATACCGCAAATGAATCGAATGTGATTAGCCATTAATATTACCCGCTTAATAGGACGGCGCATAAAAGTTGACAAAACGTCACCTTCTCTTTCCACGGTCTCCCTCTCGCTCGCTCGCTCGCTCGCACGCACAGTCAAGAACTTCCGGTTTCTAGGGTTTCCACGCGGGCTAGAGGAGAGAGAAAGAGAGCTGGAGGACATGACGTCCGAGCTTTTAAGGTACTGTGTCGCCCATCTCACCGGTGACCATTAGGGTTTGGGAGCATAATCCAGTTGTCAGCTCTCTTCGTTGCTGGAGCTTCCGCGATCTTTAATTGATGCTTCCAGTGCTAAGTCGGAGGCATTGGGGTTTTCGTGTTGGAAGCTTTATTTCAAACCTGGAGGAGGGGAATCTTGGAGTTTGAACATGATATTTTTGTGCTGCTGCCTCACATTATGACTTGAGAGAGGGGAGGGTCCATGGAGGAGGAGGAGCTGCACCGAATAGCGCTGGCTTGCGGTTTCTGTGCTGGCATTTTCTCTTTAGTGAGTGCTCTGAGCTTTTCCATCCTTTGGGCTGTCAACTGGCGACCTTGGAGGATTTACAGGTTGTTTTTTCTTGCATGTATCATTAGATTTTGACATTTATTTACTTTTTTTTAGTTCTCGTGGTGCTATATTGTACTTGTTACATGCTTGCCTTAACTCGATGACAAGATTCATTTTTTTTTTTGAGGCAGATTCATGTTTTAATTTAAATTAGAAGTTTCAGAAGCCGCGTCTGGCGAATACATGGTTTAGCGTGATTTTTTAATCGATCTTGGTAATTTTTAAAGCATCTGGATTCTATTGTAAGGATTATTCGTTTCCTGCATTTAAGACTGCTGACATCCACATGAAAGGATTCCAGATGATTCTATTATATATCATAACTAGTTGCTAAGATTTTGCAAGGGACTTCTCGCTTTTCCTCTTTTTCCTCATCTTGTAGAAAATTGACACTACTGCTTATCAGTTTGAAAAGGTGTTATATGATATTTTATGAATTGTTTGAAAAAGCTGGTTGGACACGGTACTGCCTTCTCTGTATGTCAAGCACGTTGGAACGTGGCAATATGTGGGCTTATAAGTCTTGAAAGGAGCGATGTTCAGGCACAGAACCATTTTCTGACTGCTTGATGGCTTTTGAATTTTTATATAACTCTAGGAATAGAACTAGTTGCGCTGTCAGTGAACCCCACCTAATCTCTTACTGCCCTAAAATTTCGTAAATAACATAGATTACCCTGTTAAAAATTAACCTCTTGTTATATAGAGCCATACTATGCCTTTCTTAAAGTTTTCTTATAATTCTCACTTCCTCATCCATTTTTTGTCCATGAGTATTATAAGCACCCACAAAAACAATGTCCTACCTAGCCATTGTGAAAATGAAGACTTATCCTTTCTCATCCTTCCTGGTCCCAGTCTGCTATTTGCCATCTGTTAGCAATTAATTTTTAAGAGGTGTTAAGTCATTTTTGGGTTTTTTTTTTTGAAAATATGGGTGTGAAGGGAAAAAGGGTTTTATTTGGGTTTTTGGGATCACGTACAATAAGAAGAAGGGATGATTTGTGAAATCCAGATGTATGGATGTTTGATATGTACATGCCTATCGCCAATTTTCCTATCTTAATACTCTGAGAATTAAGTGTTAGCATTTTTTTTGCTTTTTTGGCCCCAATTCTTGAAAAATTTAGGATTTTGATTATCCATCTAAAGCTACATTCTATTTGCCATTTGATAAACTAACATGAACAGCTAAGCAAATTTGATGAACATCAAAAGAACTGCAATAGCGGAACTTATATTCAAACAACAGACAAAGCCATAGACTTGTTATAAGTGATGTTTTTTTTTTATAGCTTTTGAGTTGGTCGGTATTTGCTTTGCAAGATCCCTACCATTCTTTTTGTACTTAAGGAGAGTTTTGGGTGAATTCTTCATGTTTAACTTTAATGTTTGATAATTCATTTTGGTTTGTCTCTCATGCTAGGATAGTCCATTAGGTTCAAACTTTGAGAATTTGTTTTTGTTTGTTTCTTCATGTGATGATCATTTGTTCATAATCCCCAAATGGTTCATGTGAGATGTGGGATTCTAAACGTAATTTTATATTCAAATTATAGGGCTTAAATCTTGGCGGTATTTATTTTCTTTGACTCTCTTCTAACCGATAATTTCATTTATGTGAGAGCATGTTACTTACATTGATAATGCACACACATGCATGTTATCCATCTCCCCAACAAAACACTTTAAAGAAGTATGCTCAAAGGATCTCTCTTTAAGTGACTCTCCTTGTTTTAAGTCTTAGTTTTTAGAGACTTTGTTGGCCTTTGACCAGTTTTAATAATGATAGTTACTTATTTGTCTTGTGCTGGTTGAAAATTAAACTTGCATTTCTTTTGTAATTTTTTCCTTTGTTTGTCAGCTGGATATTTGCAAGAAAATGGCCGGAAGTCATACAAGGTCATCGCTTGAGTGCACTTTGCACTTTACTTTCTCTTTCTGCATGGTTGATCGTCTTTTCTCCAATCATGATGGTAGTAATATGGGGGGCTATCCTCATTTCTATTTTGGAGCGAGATATAGTTGGCTTGGCTGTTATCTTGGCTGGTACAGCCTTCTTGTTGGCATTTTACTCTATGATGCTATGGTGGAGAACTCAATGGCAAAGCTCAAGTATGTATCTTTTGTTTAATCACCATTAAATTGGTAACAAAATGTTGGCTTAATATGTACAATAATTGTTTTTAATTAAAATTGGGCAATTGTGAAGGAGAAATTTGTTGATGCAAATCAATTCTAATTACAAAACCTAATGTACTTGGGTGGTTTCCATAAACGTTTCTTATTTGTGTTTGCATTCAATATGCTTGCACTGGTATATTGAATATTTATCTGAACTTTACCAAAGTCTTATTCTTCTCAAGCAAATATTTCTTTTTTCTCTTGACCATAGGCTACTGGTGTTTTACCAAAATATTTTTCTTTCAAATTAGACCTTCATAATTGAAATTATTTTCATTCCATTTTTGCTTAAGACTTCATTCACCTGCATATGGTTATGTTCTGTTGTCTGAACTGTCTGGCCAAATCATAGGTGCTTGAATTGTAAATCTTTTTTCTTGTTATTTTTATTTGCAATACTAGGCATGAACTGAGAGCATGATTTGCTATGCAAAATTTGGTTTAAAGTACATTTTCCAACCAACCAAAGGAATCCTTATTGCTAAGGTAAAATGTGATACGAACAAATGTGAATGTTGAATGCAATGGATATGAAGGAATTAAATGATAAATTGTCTCAAATAAAAGAAAAAATTCTCTAAATTTTGATTATGTGATAAATTGAGGAAATTTTAAATCATGTAAATTAAGAAATTTAAATTCTAAACTTTGATTGTATGGATGGTCAATAAGAGTACCGAGCTGGATGAGGGCATTGATTCTATTTCAATAAATTAGATTGAATTGAACTTTCTTGGAATTAAATCCAACAGTAATGTCTCTCAAGTAAAATTTTTATATTTCTCAATCTAGAGCAAAAATTAATAATTATGATAATAATATGTTCTAAATTGATATTGATTAACCAAGAATAATGTGAACTTGGGGAAAAACTTTTGCCTCATTTATGATTTAGGGTACAAAAGAAACTAGAGTGATGAGGAGATTGGAGAGGCAAGATATACGTTGAAGCTTGAAACAGGATTAAACGTTGTGATTGTAGGAGAATAGTTCTCATCAACTGAGGAATATTGCCCAAGCCCGAGTGATTCAACTCCGATGAACTATTGTAATCTCGTGATAATTCCCATGATGTGTTAATTTAAGTTGTGGATCTTGTTTTATAGCTTGATTGGCGATAAATTGTTAAAGTTATTATAAAGGTTGATGAGTTTTGGAATTATGAAGCTCGTGCAATATAGTTAGGGATCTAGGGATTTTACTCTAGTCCTATCCATGTCATTCCAAAATATAAATCGCTTAAATTCCATGAACCACGATTCACTTATCTGAACCAAAGCGACAATTTTATTTCATTCATCAAATCAACTAATATTTATAGACTCCATTCCTATAGGAAGGAAAGTCCCCAATGTCACATCTTTAAATAGATGATGTGAGAATAAACCGAAATATAATAAATAAATAGATGAAGTCCTGAATTTAACCTAATTGATTTAGTCAAAAGAACTTGACTAGTCATAATTAATCCTAATTCAACCAAATTTAACCTAAACTAAAATGGAAGTTTGAACATGCTCAATCAAATAGACCAACTCTATGAATAATAAATAAAACAAAATAGAAATTATCTGCATCTATCCATCCATCCATCCAAGACATCTTGGCATAAATTTGATCTGAGCCGTTGATCATCAGAACGCCCCCATCAAAGAGCTTTCTTGCTGGTGGACATTCTTATGTTGATCCACATCTAAACAATGACTCCTTTAATGGGCAAGGGTGCATTGTTATCATTAGCTTAATTTCCTTATCCTTCAAATTCGCTGGAGTGGACCCCTATCTTCTCCCCCTTGTACTGGACTTTAGCTATAGCTTGTCATGGACTCACAATTTCCCCACCTTGGACACAACACAACTATAACTATCGCAATTTGCTGTTTCTATAAGAGAGAGAGGTGTGTGAATTGTGGCCTTATTTATTTTCACTGAAGTAACGCTGAGCTTAAGCACAAGTTAATCATATTTATGTGTACTGTACCAAATTCATTTTAGGTTAATACTGCACTGCTTATGCTCAATGTGTTCAAATAACCTTACCATCTATTGTAAGTTTACTCATACTTGTACATAAAGCTTAATATTACTAATTAATTATGAAAAATGCAAAAGTTTAGGTGGTGTGAAACAATGTAAACTAACCTTTAGTACATTAGTGTTTTTTTTCTTGATATTTTTAGTGCATTAGTTGATGCTTTGGCATGTTGGGAAAAATTCCATTGCTTCAGTAGTATGTTGAAATAGAGCAAGATTCATATAGGGAAAAATAAATGTATTGTAGTAAATTTACTTGTTAAACATGTAAATGGAGCACATCAGTGAATTTATTGTACTCTATGTTTATCTAGGGGGTGTTTGGTTTAATATTATCTTGGTGTTATGTCATATAATCTAGATATTACGATATCTATATATCATCCTTTGAGTAATAATTTCATAATGTTTTAGAAGATTATCTGTACATGCCATTAAACCGAACAATTATTTTCTCTAGATAATATGACATAATACTAAGATAACATTGAACCAAATGCCCCTTAATCTTTTTATTTATTTCCATTTTCTGTTCTATACACTTTACTGTTATTTTTGATCAACTGATTATATATATATATATATATATTAAAATTGGAAGAATCTTATTTTTGTTGTTCTTTGAATACAGGGGCAGTTGCCTACCTTCTTTTGCTGGCAGTAGCTCTTCTTTGTGCGTATGAACTCTGCGCTGTCTATGTTACTTCTGGTTATAGTGCTTCCAAGCAATATTCCCCATCTGGATTTTTCTTTGGTGTTTCTGCAATAGCACTAGCAGTTAATTTGCTTTTCATCTGCAGAATGGTTTTCAGTGGTAATCATTACTTTCTTAATGCCTCATCCTTGAGGGTCTTATTTGTGCATTTTTTCATTGTGGCTATAATTTGATTATTCTTGTCTTAATGAAATTTGTATCAGGAACTGGCTTAGATATTGATGAATATGTAAGGAGGTCATACAAGTTTGCATATTCTGATTGCATAGAGGTGGGTCCCCTCGCTTGTCTGCCAGAACCACCTGATCCAAACGATATGCAGATGCAGAAGACTAGGAGGTTGTTCTTTCTTATTTATTCTCAATCTACGGTTTCAATATGTATATTGCTTGGCTTATCCACAAAAAAAAAGTATATAGCTTGGATTGTTATCTTCTTGGTGTCAGTTGTAAGCTTGTTCTTTTTGAAACTTGTGTTGTTATTTGTCAATTTGTAGGAGTTAATAAAAGAAAGGCGAGCTGACCAGACTGTTGTTAGTTGCTTTATTCCGTAAATTATTTAACATCAATTTTTAACATCTGCTGCAGGGCTTTGCATTTGGCACTTCTTTATCTGGGATCGCTGCTGGTGCTTCTTGCATACTCCATCTTATATGGTTTGACGGCAAAAGAGGCACATTGGTTGGGGGCTATTACATCAGCTGCTGTAGTGGTTCTTGGTATGCTAATATATACTGCTTTTATGTATGCATCCCTTTTTTGTTTGGTAAATGTGTTTCTTTAACTGCTTTCAGACTGGAATATGGGGGCATGCTTGCTTGGATTCAAGCTCCTTAGAAGTCGATTTGTGGTGCTTTTTGTCGCTGGAACATCAAGGATATTTCTCATCTGTTTTGGGGTCCACTATTGGTTTGTCTTGCTCTTTGTTTTCTCTACTCTATCTAGTGATGCATGGAAATGTTAAGTTTCATTTCTATATAATTTTGTGTACTTTCAGGTACCTAGGACATTGTGTCAGCTATGTTGTTGTAGCATCTGTATTATTATGTGCTGCTGTCTCTCATCGGCTGCATTTTTTGAATCCCTTAGCAGCAAGGCAAGATGCTTTGCGAAGTACTGTTATTCGGTTGAGAGAAGGGTTTAGATGGAAAGGCCAAAGTAGCTCCTCAAGCTCTTCTGAAGGTTGTGGTTCTAGTGTGAAACGCAGTAGCAGCAGTGTTGAAGGAGGCCAGCATGCTATTGAAGCGATGTGTAGAAGTAAATCCCATTGTGCTGGTGATGGAAGCACTTCTAATGTGCTTGGTCGTGCCAACAGTTGTCATGAAGTTAATGTCGACAAGAACTTGGACAGTGGAAGACCTAGTTTAGCATTACGTAGTAATTCATGTCGTTCCGTTATTCAAGACACTGATGCTGGTACAGCATTTTATGACCAGCATCTTGATTGCAACAACTCACTTGTCATATGTTCTAGTAGTGGTTTGGAAAGTCAAAGCTGTGAATCAAATAGTTCAGGGACAAACTTAATAAATCAACAAGCATTGGATTTTAATTTAGCCATGGTACTTCAGGATAGATTGAATGATCCAAGAGTTGCTTCGATGCTGAAGAAGAAAGTTGGGCTAGGTGAGCATGAATTAGCTGACTTGCTTAAGGATAAAGGCCTCGACCCAAATTTTGCAGTACTTTTGAAGGAGAAGGGCCTTGATCCCAGGATTTTGTCATTGTTACAAAGGAGCAGTTTAGATGCAGATAGAGATCATCAAGATACTACTGAGGAGATTGCTGAAGTTTCTGATAGAGTGGATGTGGCTTTACCAAATCAAGTTTCCCTGTCAGAAGAGCTCAGGCAGCATGGGTGGGGCAGCTGGCTGAATATTTGTAGATTCATATTGAATCAACTAGCTAGTACTCCACAGCGTGCCTGGATATTTCTAAGTCTAGTCTTCATCCTTGAGACAGTAACGGTAGCTGTCTCTAAGCCAAAGGCTATTAAACTAATCAATGCTACACATGAGCAGGTCATAGCATGATCTGATTTCTGTATTAAATTGAAATTTTCATCTATTCATCAATTATTTGCAGATATTCAAGATGGATTTTTATCTCTTTTTCTGCAGTTTGAATTTGGCTTGTCTGTGCTGCTTCTCTCTCCCGTAGTTTGTTCTATGATGGCTTTTCTTTGGTCTTTACGTGCAGAAGATATGGCCATGGCTTCAAAGCCGCGCAAGGTAAAACACTTTAAGACAATGTATTTTTGTCCCAACTTGGGAACTATAACTCTCTTGGGTAATGCTTCGTTTCTGATATAATATATCATGTGTTGTGTTTTGGGATAGATCAATATTGTCTATGGCCTCATTTATTTTGGGCTTTAAAAATACTTTCATCAATATTTTATATTTATTTCACAATTCACATCATACACATATTTAAATGTTAAATATCAATTTTATTTTATATTTTTCCCAAATCTTAAAATTAACTTTAATACACATCAACACAATTTTTAATAATAAAATAACTTTACTTCACATCATAACAATAAAATAAACTTCTCTCTTTCTATCTCAAAAAACTTCAAGCATCCTTAAAACATACTTCAACCAAATGAGGCATGTATGTTCTTTTTTTTTTATAAGGGCCTATATGTTCTTTAAAGAACAAAAGTTTCACTTATTTTTCATTGAAAAGCTGCAAAAAATTATTTTCAAAGTAGACATTTTTATGGTTGTAACTGTATAAACTATCTACTCCAAACTTTAATAGTTTACACATTATGTTATAAGTTAAAAAGTGAAAATGATAACTGGTAGAAGTTATGAAATTCAAATGCGGAAAGAAATGATTATTTGAGCCTGAAAGTGGATGTTATCCCATAAAGGAGAACAGCTGCGAGTCAATTAAATTCATAAATTGACTCCTTTTTGAAGTTAGGAGGGAAATGATGATCATTATAAGAAAAATCTGACTTACATTTGCTTCATGTTTAAATATATCATGTTTTTTCTTATTAAACAAGGCTTATGTTAAATTAGGCCTCTTACTCAACAATTTAAATTAATGGTGTTTGATGCATATGCATGACTTCAAACCATTGTTACTTGGTAAACTACTTGCAGGTTCTTGAGGTTGGTCCTTACTTGCAAATAGTTCTCAATTTTCAATTTTATTTGAGTCCCTTTGACCCTCATCTTTTGCAATTGGGTGCTTCCATGACTTCTGCTGTTAAATTTATATGAAACTACCAAAATTCCCTGTCTTAAACTTCTTCCATCCTTGATGTTGCATTTTGAAAATTGGATAGTTAGCTGGTCTTACCAACCAAATATGAAAGGAATCACGTTTGGTAGTGGGAGACAAAAAAGACCTGTTAATTCAGGGGATACCTTCTACCTTTTAACGTTCTTGCAATCTCGTGTCTAATCACAAGATATTGTTTAGAAATCCAAGCTGCTTTTTGGTGTGAGAAGGTATTAAAGGAAAGCGTTTGCACTGGCATATTTGAAGGTGGTGCTTGACAAATTTCTTGAATTGTTGGAAAGAAAATTGATGAGGATCCTAAATCATTGGCTTAGGGCTTAATATTAGAACAATGGGAATCTATGAACTTATTTAATAGCTTATCTTTCTTGGTAAAATCAAAACTAGTGGAATTGTATATATGTATATTCCCTAAAATTGGCATTTAATTGAAACCAATGGTGAGCTTAGGGAATTGTTGCTTTAAAATGTCATTTGGGACCCAGTTGCATGAAGTTAAAAGTTTGGACATGTATGCAATTGGCACCTGATATCAAGGATCTGGATGTAATTCAGCCTTGTTTGTTTGTCTTAAAGCATCATCTGAGAATTATACCTATTTCAAGAGTTCATTGATTACAAATTACTTTATACATATTCATCATTTTTTTAGGCGACAAAGCTAGTCAAGTTGTCTGAACTGACTTCAATTCTTGCCATATTCTCCTGAAATTACTTCGGTCCCTCTTTTTTGTTATCATCTTATTCAGTAATTTATGTACTTACACTTGTATATACATATATGTGTGTATATATATTTTTAGATATACATCTCTTCTGAATCCCTGCTTTTTAATATCACCAGTATGGATTTATTGCTTGGATTTTGACTACAATTGTCGGCCTGCTTCTTTCGTTTTTGAGGTATGCGAATTTCTCAACTTTGAACTTGGTTCAGATTTTTCATATAATAGTGTTGTAAAATGAATGCTTATTTTCTTGTTGTGTGCTTCCTGTCACCATTTGGTGGCTTTTGTTTGCACATTTCTGTCTACTATCTGAAAGATAGTTTATATAAATGTTATGTAATAGCTAATTAACTATTCTAGCTGTTACCTAAAGAGTCAGAGTTGTGCAGTCCATTACATAACAACAACAATAACAACAAAGCCTCAATCCAATGAGTTTGGATCCGCTAAGATGTGATTAGGTTATGTTGGAAGAATCACTTTATCTGTTGCCTAAGTAAAATTTTTTTAGCTTATAGTGGATATCTGTTCTAAATTTCTCTTTGATGCAAACACGACATCATATTGTGTTAGGGTGAAATAATTTACTCTAGCTCGTTTACTTGTTCCAACTTGTGTGTAATGAGCTCCAAACATCTGGAGTTTAACTGTGGAGATCGTTGGTGCATCAGATCAATGGCTAACTACTGTCAATGGTAATACTGTTTCTGAAGGGTCATCCCTTACATGAAGAGGAAGGTGGATTTATTTGTGGAATAGAGGGATTTGTTTCTTAAGCACTATTGTCGGTAATGCTTTTGATCTATGTATTTTTATAGCATTCTAAAGAAATTATTGCTTAAGATCAACCATGAGGAAAATAGTCTTCCCCATTTAGCTTGCTATTGCTCTTATTTTCTATACTTTGAAATGGCTTGAAATGCAAAATATTTGATTGTCTTAATCATTTATTAGCCTCATGCTGATTTCTGATGCTGTACTGTGTATGATCATTTAAGCTAAGTTAAAGTTGGTTGATTTTAGCTTCCTTTATATTTGATGGTTGCTCTTTCAGAGTTCAAGGAGTTAAGAAGAATAACTTTTAATTTTTGATACGCGATGGAAATGCATATGATATTTTAAGTTTAAAATTAACAAAATTTAATTGTTTAATTATTAAGTGAAAAATATTTTCTAAAATATAATTTTATGATAAGTTAGATTTTAAATCCCTCGAACTAATATATTTTAAAATTTAAATTAAATTGGATTATATGATAAATAAAATTAGAGTGTCAATTTTGATTTCAATAAATCAAATCTAGAGTTTAGAAATTAAATAGATTGTCTTATAGTAAAATTTAATTGTAATTTAATGCTTAAAATTGAATACCAGATTTCTCAACTAGAAATGAATCGATTAATTAAGTTAAGCAAATAATTTGTATTGAAATTAAATAATTAGATTAATTTGACTTGGAAAGAATCTATACCTTAATCCAAAAAGGATTTGAACATCTAAGCTTTCATTTGCATTTTTTTAGTGATATATAGATTTCTTAGCTAGCAGCCTGGTTGACTTGCATGAGATGGGGAGCAGGAGGACTTGCTTGACTTAGATGGAGGGGCAAGATGCTTTGTGTGGTTCGATTAGGTGGGAAGGTGCCTCGATCTGGTGCAAGCAATGCAAGAAGGAAAGCTCATGTGATTCGTGAGCTTGGTGAGAGTGCGGGTTGTGAGCGAAGGGGGCCTCAGCCGACGGTTGGACGAATAGACGAAGCTTTGTTGGGGTGACAGCAGGTTGGGAGGTTTCAACAATGCTCAAGTGTTCGTTGTGTGCATGTGTATTCGCGTGTGGGATCAGTGCATGCATGTCACGATCTAAGAAGGTTGTCGATCGAGGGTGGGATGGCAGCGTAGAACGGATACAGATCAAAAAGGGAATTGCTGCTTCGGTGAATTTACAGGAGTTAACACCGGGTGAGAATGTGTTGGGGCTGGCAGTTTTTCGGCTTGATCAGGCAGAGGCGGTGCATAGGGAATAATAAAAATGAGATGGTGAAGGGATTTTTTTTAATAAATAAAAGGCTTCTTCGAGAATTCTTATATAAGGCTAACCATACCTCTTTCCTTAATTGGAATGTCGACCCCTTAATTTGGATTTAGGCTCTGAGAAAACTCGAACTTCATTTTATTTGTCACTAACTATTTCAATGCATGACGACAAAGAAATAAAATTAAATGTAAAAAATAAACTTTCAAATACAGTCAACTAAATAAAAAAAATTTTAATAGGAGAAATATGACAAATCTCCATTGTTCTAAGTCAGCTCCAAATCTTCAATCAATATCAATCAGCCAAATCAGCCAGGAATCATTCCAAATCAACTCAAATATAAATTTGTGATCATGATTGAGCAGATCTGTAAATAAGTATAAGCTAACATAGTGTCTCCACTAATTTCCTTGTTTAGATTGAATATTGGCTTCAGCCTTCTCTTCGTATATTAAAAGGATTTTTGATGTCCCACTTTTGCTGCTCAGAAGTTAGTCTTGTTTTGTAAAATTAAGACAGCATCTTTAGTGATTTTACTTGTTGTAGAACAGTGAAAGGTTTCTAAACCTGGTAGTTTACTGGGTGTACCAACCAGATTTTATTGCATATTACATTAGAAACATAACTGAGTTATAATCAGTATGAAACAAGAAAGAAACAAAAACAGGAAATGTGTGGAATTAGCAAAAACTAGAGGTATTTTACATCATGTCGTTAGCTTGACTTTTATGTTAATAATTAGGATATTTTTTGGAACTTGTTAACCAGCTATGCAACATCACATGCCATGCAACATGGTGCTTTTTATCTGCATGTTAAACTTTTATGAACGACCACCTTTTCAGATGACATTTTATTGGAGGCTCGTTTAAGTCTTTGACAACTGCTATTTAGAAGCAAGTCCTTACTGTTTGGTCAGTCCCAGTAGATACTTTGTATTTTTTGTAAAGTTATCACAGGTAGATGCACGCTTCTTGAAGTCACATCCATTTCTGAGAGGGATCTTTATGAACCATGTTGTTTGCCTTATATTTGGTATGGATAACACATGGAAGCTGGGTTCCTTACGGTGGAAAGCTATGAGATGCCTCACTAGCATTGACTGCATTCACCTCTACCCATTTTTAGGTCAACTGTTGCTGCTATGTTCCTCTGTAATGTTTCAATATAAGTTTACAAGAATTTCTTAATGACTTGCGTGTTTCACCTTTTGCTTTTCACTAACTCGTGCTAGGCATGTGACCTTGTTTATGTTTATCCAGCAAATCATCTGTCATCCTTGGATTGGCTTTGACTTTCCCACTTATGGCTGCGTGCCTTTCTTTTGCTATTCCAATATGGATACGGAGGGGCTATCGCTTTTGGGTTCCAAAAAATGAGTGTGGAAATGACCATCAGAGTCCTAAACAGGAGGTTTTCTCTTCAACTTGACACCAACCAATTTTAATGGAAATTTCTTGTTAGAATATTTAATTATGTTTATGCTTGTTGAAATGTTAACTGTGAAACTGTGTATTCCTTTTACTGTGTAAAACTTCCAAAACCAGTTTTCTCATATATTAGCTTAAATCTATATCCTTGCAAGTAAACAACTGTTTGCCTTCTTTCTCTGTAACAATTTACGTATGCTGGGATCATACTGGTCTTGACTTGTTCATAAATAAATTCAGGCTTGTCAATTTTTGATGCCCAAAGCTTTAAATTTGTTGCCTCATCATCTTTTTTCCTACATGTCTAGCTGATTACTGCCCAAAAATCCATCCTTTTTTAATTTTATTGTGGTTAAAACTCACTTCTTAAATTAGAATTATTCAAGTGTCAAGGTTAAATTTTCTTTTCTGCTAAAAGATTTCTTTTGCTATATGATACTTTTAATCTAAGGCTTTTGCTGACTGAACATCTTTCACGTTTTCCTTTTAACTTAAAGGTTGCTTTAAGGAGGCAAAGTTTTATTTGGAAATTATCTTTGGGAAAGTTCAAAGTTTCCATTTCTGATGTCTTTACTATGATAAACTAATCCATTTAAATGGGTACTGAATTTTAGAGGATGAAGAAAGGGAGCTTGCCTTTGTTTTGAACAAGGAACTAATTTTGTTCCTTTTCTTTTGGTCCTTATCATCTTTGTTCCTATTTATACTATCCAGTATTATGAACAGAGAAAGGCATATATGTTTAGGTTTCAAGCAGTTTATATTGAAGAATAATACGTCTAACTACTGTAAGTGATAAAGTTAGTCAACAAGAGAGTCCTAGTTGTAAGACTATGAAGTGAAGAAGATGAATACCTAGATAATAAACATGCAAGCTGTCAAGAAACAAGGTATAGGGCTCTTTTTACTTGTGCGCAATAGATAATGATAGTTTCTTGCATTTCTTTTGTGTCATCTGGCTGCTATGCTCTATTGTGTTTGATGGTTTCTTGGATGATATTATCAGGAATTTTTACAATCTTTTTAGTTCTCCAAAATTATGACTCATGTCCTTAAAATAATTCAAAAGGTTAAAATCCAATGGCTGATATGCCCTATTGTATGGAAAGATTGTATATTATGCTGAGAACCTTGAAGCAGGTACCTTTTCAGCATTTGCCTTGTAAAGTGGCTAGATCTTGTTGCCTTTTTTTTAGGTGGAGGCACCAGGCCTTAGCTCATCAATATCTATGCGTAGTTTAGCCTTTAAACTCAAGTAAACTGATATCTCTATTCTTTTTTTTCTCTTTATTTGATCCTTTTTCTTTTCTTATCCTTCTCTGAGTAGTGCTCTTTTCATTTTTAAGTGCTTATTATCTCACGTTATTTTGTATGTATATGGGCATATGTGTTTGCAGACCAAAGAACACGTTCTTCTGATGAGAAAAAATTCTTGTAGAGTGGTCATAAGTTTTTACATATGCCTTACTCTAGTTGTCCTAATTATTTGTTTTAGTGACAAGCTGGCTAAGCTTAAACTAGGGTTAATCTTTCATTATCTAAGACATACAAATTTGATTCTTTGTTCTATGCTTATTGATTGTATGAAACTGTTTTAGCATGAATTTGTAATGGTGTTTTTGATGCCTCTTTATGGAAAATTTCAACTTTGACAAGTAGATTATTGACGTTATCACCATAAGAGCCTTATCCCTGTGCTAGATTAAATCCTTCTCCAGTTATTTTTATCAAAGCTTTGTTAGTGGTTTCTAATATATTTTGTCTCTTTGAATAATATTGTTAAGTGTTAGAAATAATCAATGGCTTTTACTCCTTGCACTATTTCTGTGGCAACTTTCCACTGCTAATTCATTGCTACTTTTTTGGCTAATTGGAAACATTTGAAAGTGTTCACGGGGAAGAATATTTTATGTTGCTTCTACATAGAGATTTGTTTTTATTTGTTATGTTTTAGATAGTCATTATTCTACTTTCTTTTGTTGCACGTGACAACTTTAATTAGTGATATAATTTTTGACGTAATTTAAAGGTCAATATAACAAAAACAACAACCAAGCCTTTATCCCACTAAATGGGGTTGATTATGTGAATCCTTTGTTTCCATTGCACTCTATTAAATGACAAATCTTTATTTAGCTCCAAGTATGTAAGATCATTCCTTATAGTTTCTTGTCATATTTGTTTTGGCCTTCTTCTTCCTTTTTTTTACATGAGCAAGATCCAATAATCCAACTTTCTTTACTGAAATTTCTATCAGTCTATGATTTGTATGTTTAAACCATCTAAGCCGATTCTCTTTGAGTTTATCCTCAATTGAAGCTACTCCAATCTTCTCATTG
Organism: Apostasia shenzhenica; assembly: GCA_002786265.1. Lineage (NCBI taxonomy): Eukaryota > Viridiplantae > Streptophyta > Magnoliopsida > Asparagales > Orchidaceae > Apostasia > Apostasia shenzhenica. Next base: position 1,980,914 of record KZ451979.1, read on the forward strand.
ATATACTTATCATCTTGTCCTTTCACGCATATCCACTCAATGCAATAAAATAAATTGAAAAAAGAGATGAGGCTCAAGGTTTGTATAACAGATATTAAGTACTTTAATAATGATTTTAGTGGACATGGAATTGGCCATAATAAAACAAATAATGGTGATTCAGTCGATACTTTCCATTCATAACTCGAATTTCATCATCTTCTGTGGTTTATTTTTATCTGATAATGTTTCTATACTTTCATTTTTTTTTTAATGTAGTTTTGTTTTTTTGAGTACATTATTTTGGAGTTTCTGAGCTTTGTTGTACTGAAATGTCTTAGTGGTGCTTGTTTTCAGGGCTTCATCCTTGTTGTCAGCATTTTTTTATTTATAGGCTCTGTTTTGGCCCTTGGAGCTATTGTGTCTGCAAAGCCTTTGGATGACTTGGGGTACAAGAGTTGGAATGGGAATCAAGGAAGCTTATATTCTCCTTATGCATCATCTGTGTATCTTGGCTGGGCAATTGCCTCGGGAGTTGCATTGTTTATAACTGCCTTGTTACCTATTATTTCCTGGTTTGCAACGTATAGGTTTTCTCTGTCTTCTGCTTTTTGTGTTGCTATCTTTGCATGTAAGTTGTGTTTTATGTGTCTGAAATTTTATTTTGTTAACAAGTTAGCTGTGTAATCTGATACTCAATTGCCGTTTTCTTTTAATTCATGTTTTCTTGTTTTCCAGTTGTTCTTGTGGTATTTTGTGGTATATCATACTTGGAGGTGGTGAAATCTAGGGAGGACAAAGTACCACTTAAGGCTGATTTTCTTGCTGCTTTGCTTCCTCTGGCTTGTATCCCAGCAGTTTTCTCACTTGTAATTGGTTTGTATAAATGGTTAGTATAATGGCTATGGTTTCAAATTTATTTGATGCTCATTCTTGATCGCATGTTGACTTAATCTTTGGGATTATATGACATGGTCTCTAGGAAAGATGATGATTGGAAGCTATCCAGTGGTGTATATATCTTCCTTGCCATTGGATTTTCACTTCTGCTTGGTGCCATGTCAGCTATTATTGTTGTCATCAAGCCGTGGACGGTTGGTGTTTCTTATGCATTGAATACTTTTAACATGAGTGCGAGTTTCCATTCAAAATATTTGAATTGATTTGTAACTGATTTGTTTGTGATTATTGTGCTTTTGCAGGTTGGGGTTGCATTTCTGTTGGTTATCCTTCTTGTTGTTCTTACTGTTGGTGTTATTCACTATTGGGCTTCAAACAACTTCTATTTGACCAGGATCCAGATGTTCTTTGTTTGTTTTCTTGCTTTTCTTCTTGCTTTGGCTGCTTTTATGGTTGGTTTTTTTGAAGGTGACTGAAAAAAATCTGTTCCATATCTTGATCAAGCTACTAGAAATAAGGGTATTCTTAACCGATCACTATGCCAAAACCATTCTACTTTGCAGGTAAGCCCTTCATTGGGGCATCAGTCGGCTACTTTTCATTTTTGTTTCTCCTTGCCGGGAGAGCATTAACAGTAAGTCTATCATCAAGACATAGATTATTATATGTATATTTTTTATGTATTATATATATGTATAGATATTTGTGCCTACTTTGTTTTGAGTTTCCCACTTGGCCTTTTTTTAGGTGCTACTCTCACCTCCAATTGTGGTCTATTCTCCAAGGGTATTGCCTGTATATGTTTATGATGCACATGCTGATTGTGCAAAAAATGTCAGGTAGCTTTAGGTTATTGTAGTAACTTTTGCTAAATAAGTTTATTTTCTTTGGGAAAGCTGGTAATATCTTTTTCCAATTTTATACCTGTGGATTTGTTTCCATAATTTTCTGTTATACCTCGCTAATCTCTAGTACTGCCTAATGAACTTTTGGCAGCTACGCATTTCTTATTCTGTATGGCGTTGGTCTTGCAACTGAAGGATGGAGTGTCATAGCTAGTTTGGAAATATACCCTCCTTATGCTGGTGCTGCTGTTTCTGCAATTACTCTGTTTGTGGCTTTTGGGTTTGCTGTATCTCGCCCATGCCTGACACTTAAGGTCTATTCTTCATCTTATTCTTCCTTTTTCATTTCTTTATGGATCTGCATGAATCTTGACTTGCTTTCTGTGCATATTTGCACATGTACTCTCATTCTTCATTTTAAATCTTGTCACATGGTGTGCATGCTTCCAGATGATGGAAGATGCTGTTCATTTTCTCAGCAAGGAAACTATTGTGCAGGCCATTACACGTTCTGCCACAAAGGTTTGTTTTCATTACTAAGGAATAACTTCATTGGATGTTTTGGAGATGAGAAAAATTTTGTATCAGCATTTTACCCCATCCATCATATCGTGTGCCCAAGATTGATGTTGTCATGATTATAAATTGTTTTTTGGGATTCTTTCACATGTTTGCATCGACAAGTTTGTCTTTAATCCTGCAGTTATTATGAAACATCGTATGGTGGAAAATTTGTTTCCCTTGGACTATGCTTCTTACAAGTCTCATTTCTTTCGTTGTAAGTACCTGAGGATGGATTTGCCATTCCAGCTTTTGAGGGGCTTTCTCATGATTCGTCACACCGATTTCAGATCCATGCTTGTCATGTTAATAGAAGAACTGGATTCTGGAACTCCACTCCACACTTTAAAAAGAGTTTTTAATTTGTGAAAAATATGTTTATACATTGTTAATACGTCTTTGAAAAATATGTTTATACATTGTTAATACGTCTTTGAAAAATATGTTTATACATGTTAAAACTTCTTAATCTTTATAGTTTACATGTATGCTATTAAATTTTTTGATTTAAAAATCTCTGTTCACATAATCATTTATCTAAGTATTGGTATCCAGACTTAATCTTTAGCTGTTAACCAGGATGACATATTAATTGGATTTTGAACTTTCATATATCATACGAAAATTGATATGTACAAAGATTACATTTTTTGTTGTAATTATTACTTTTTTGTGGCACATATGTATCAGTAGCATGATTAAGTTAACGGGTAATGAATATTGGTAGAGTACATTGACAGCAAATAACAAAGATGATGTTTTTTTACACAACTTTTTTGACATATATGTGATTGAACGTGTGTTAAATACAAATGTTTTTTTTGGATAAGTGAATACAAATGTTATTTGATCTTCAGTAGCATGTTTGTAATTCCCTCTAAGTGATACTGTGTGAACAGGATTGGAAAATTTGGGCATACATTAAGTCAACATCATTTCTGATGGATAAAAAAGCATCATTTCTGGTAGATAGAGGCCACTTTAATATATTCCTTTTTAACTTAGATAGAGCTTGTAGCTATTTTGGCAATTGCCATAAAAAAAAAAAACACTGGCAATTGCTTGTTTGGGTACCCTTAAAAAGTACATATACTAACTGAATGTCTTTTTTTTGTTATTCATTTTTCCCTTTAATTGGTATTGTTCATATTTACGTTCATTGGGTTACTGCAATTGTATATTTGCGTTTCATTGTCATCAGATAGAGAAGTAACAAGCAAATGGATCATTATGTTCAAGCATATCTGTCCATTTTTATGAGTGATCTAGTTTATATTCTAGTCGGATCCTTTTCAGTAACTGGTCTCTTAGGCTGGAAACTACATATGCTTTATACTAAATTCTTATTGGCATTGTTATCACTTTGATTAAATGTTATATTTATGCTTTTCAGCATCCAGTCTCTTAGGCTGGAAACTACATATACTTTATACTAAATTCTTATTGGCATTGTTATCACTTTGATTAAATGTTGTATTTATGCTTTTCAGCATCCAGTTTATGTCTTTCTAAACATTCCTTGTAACTCAATCTGTTGTTTTAAACAATATTTCTCCTATATTCAGATTTCTTTCATGCGTCCTTTCCATCCTCTAAGATTCTCCTGGATGCCCTTTGTCATGCAGTAGTTTGTGTGTTTTCTTTTACACCTTGATTATCTGTTAGTATTAACTATATTTTTATAAATCTTTTTTTGGCTCATTAGACAAGGAATGCTCTGTCTGGGACCTACTCAGCTCCACAAAGATCTGCCAGCTCTGCAGCACTTCTAATTGGTGATCCCACAATTGCACGAGATAGGGCTGGGAATTTTGTGCTTCCTAGGGCTGATGTGGCCAAACTAAGGGATCGTCTCAGAAATGAAGAAATTACTGCTGGTTCTTTCTTTCACAGATTGATATCCGGCTTAATCTGCCGTCACAGATTTCCTATGGATGTAGACTACAGGAGGACAATGTGTGCTCATGCCCGTATTCTGGCTTTAGAAGAAGCTATTGATACTGAATGGGTGTATATGTGGGACAAATTTGGTGGCTATTTGCTTCTTTTGCTAGGATTAACTGCCAAAGCAGAACGTGTACAGGTGAGCTAGAATTGTTAGTTACTGAATGCCATTATGTTTGGCACGCCATTGTTATTTTTTTTACTTCTTTGTAAGTTTTTCGCATGAATTCTGCAGGATGAGGTCCGCCTTAGGCTTTTCTTGGACAGTATAGGTTTTTCTGATTTAAGTGCTAAAAAGATCAAGCAGTGGTTGCCTGAAGATCGTAGGCAGTTTGAAATAATCCAAGAAAGGTTAGTTTATATAGTTGTTCGGCATTGTTTGTTTAATCCCTAGTCTAATTTCTAGTTGCTCTTGGTTTTATGTAGTTACTTAAGGGAGAAGGAGATGGAAGAGGAAATTTTAATGCAAAGACGGGAAGAAGAGGGTAAAGGAAAAGAAAGGAGAAAGGCACTGCTGGAGAAAGAAGAAAGAAAGTGGAAAGAAATTGAGGCTTCCCTTATTTCTTCTATACCAAATGTTGGAAATCGTGAAGCGGCAGCCATGGTTGCTGCTGTCCGAGCAGTAGGTGGTGATTCAGTGTTGGATGATTCGTTTGCACGGGAGCGTGTTGCCAATATTGCTCATCGTATCCGCATGTCTCAACTATCTCGAAGAGCACAACAGGTTTGAAAATTCAAATCTAATTTTGCACTGCATGGACCTTCCAATCTTGCATCTTTATTCTCTAATACTCAAGATTTTATTCTGTGATTCCTAATAGCATTAACTTTACATATGAGTGCCATGTTTCTTTTACTCCTCAAACTGTGGCCCAGTGACTTTGAAGATGGATTAAATAATCTGAAACTTTCCTAGTAAAATAGACTTGTATTTCGCAAATGCTTGCCTCTAGTTCCTAACCTTTTGCATTAGAATTAAAATTTGATGTATTTTTTGTTTTATTGTTGTCTAGCTGTCCCAAGTCTGTCATTGAATATGTATGCCTTCATCTACTGAAATCATGTTCTTCTCTTTGGGAGCTTACTTAAGAGTTTGCATAATTACAGACTGCTATTCCAGGAACGGTGTGTGTTCTTGATGATGAGCCAAGGATTGTTGGTAAACATTGTGGAAAAGTTGACCTTAGCCTTTGTGGAACTCAGAGGATCAGCTTCTCTATATCTGTCATGATTCAACCAGATTCTGGTCCAGTGTGTTTATTAGGAACGGAATTTGAGAAGAATATTTGCTGGGAAATACTTGTAGCTGGTTCCGAACAAGGCATTGAGGCTGGTCAGGTTGGGTTGAGGATAGTTACAAAAGGTGATAGGCTGACTACAGTTGCCAAAGAGTGGAGCATTGGAGCTGCCAGCGTTGCAGATGGGAGGTTTGTTTTAAAATACTTGTTGATTCATCTTTTAGTTGTTTAAAGTCCATCGCTAATATCTCCTAGTCTGTTTAAGCAGTCATATATGAACTAATCCACAGGTGGCACTGTATAACGGTGACTATAGATGCTGACATTGGAGAAGCAACATCCTACCTAGATGGTGGGTTTGATGGATATCAAAGTGGACTGCCTCTCCGTGGGAAAAGTGGCATATGGGAACAAGGAACAGACATTTGGGTTGGTGCCCGGCCACCAACAGATCTGGATGCTTTTGGGAGGTCAGATAGTGAAGATGCAGAATCTAAGATGCAAATAATGGATGCCTTCCTCTGGGGAAAATGCCTATCCGAAGATGAGGTTGCTGCACTTCATACTGCAACTAGTCCTTCCGAGTACAATTTCATTGATTTGCCTGAAGATGTCTGGCATTTGGGTGATTCTCCTTCACGGGTATGCTTATCTTTGTGTTATTAAAGCGATGAATCTTGGTCCTTTTTGATTTTGCGTCTTTAGGAGTACTTAAAAGTAAATGCAAAGTAGTGCCTTTTTCTAAGTGGGATATTGATTTTTGAAAAATAAAAATGATATTAAGTGATGTTAGATGTGTCTAGAGAAAGGGAAGAAAACTTAAGAGAATTTTATTCAATCATCTGATGCCCCTAAATACAATGATATAAAGCTTATTTATAGTCAATTTGTCCCAATAAATTTTGAGAAAATCTAGGCTAATAATAGTTAAAATAAATAAATTCTAACTAATTATTTGTAGATTTTTTTAAAAAAAAATTTAGTCAAAATAAAATCAATCCCTCTACCTTTCTTTTGCGTCTAAAATTAGTTTGCTAATAGTCCCTTATACTCTTAGGTGGATTGCTTGTCATTTCATCTTGGTTAAAGAAAACTCAATTCCGTTGAGGTAGATTGCAAATAGAAATCTAAGACGATCAGATTCTATCTTTTTCCACTCCTTAATGATTCAAGTAGTGTGAGATGATGGACAACTTTTCCACTGTATAAAATAACAGTAGTACCCACCATTAGTTATGCTCAAAATTTCATCAGCAAGAATAACTTCAATCTCATCTTTGTAATAGAGTAGAGAGCCTTTAGAAAGAAATACTTGCAAGAGCAATGCTATACAAAGTAGGAGGCTCAAAGATGCCTTGATTTTGTATTAGATTTTCCAAATTAAAACATGATTAGTATTTAAATAATTAGGTAATTCAAGTAAGTATTTGGTCTAAGTTTATCTAAAGAAAGGACCAACAACTTTTGCGTGAAGCTTCTTGAAGGAATATTCAATAAACTTATATGCAATAGTGGGTTTGACAATTGCATCATGATATGCATGCCCACATACTTGGTGATTTTGTAGTTTTCTTTGGTGACGTTTTTTACCCTTACCTCATTTCTGATGAAGCCCAAACCTCTTCCAATGGCTAGAACATCAAATGATGGTTAGATGTGTAATTAATATTTTAGGTTTGTATTATGTTTAAAATATGTAGATGAGGATCTTCTGAGTTTAGCTTTTGAGTTGTTGTCATCTACCTTGGTTTATAAATTGAGGAGCTAGTGTTACTTCTTTGTTCTGAATAAATTGAGTCTCCAATTTTGCTCTCTTGTCCTACATTTTTTCTTTTATGTGAATAAATATTGAAAATTTTGCTTCTTTCAGTTCTCCTACATCATTTTTGCTTTTTTGGAATCTTAAATATTTTGCTTCTTTCAGTCCTAGATTTTTTCCATCTTAAAATTCAGATTTGCATGGAGTTTTCTTTTTATAGGAAAAATTTTCAACAAGTTAGAAAGTAGTTGCTGTATATTTATTATCATTGTTATATCTTACAGTGATAGCTTTATATTCAATATAATAGTTTCCGTTGCTATATATTTGATGGTGATTTCTAAAATTCTGTGATTATTGTCTTTGGTCACCTTGGTACATCTCGTCTTTTATTTTGTTACTTTGAGATTTTTTATATGTTTTGTGCGTGTTCTCTTTGTGGCCTCACTTCATGCTTTACATTATTTTGGAATTTCCTAGCCCATTTTTTTCCTTATGAGAATTAGCAATTGAATGCTTCAGCTGTTAGTAGAATCACTTCTGAAATGCAGTTATGACGTTTGTTTTTCATTTTATTGTATGTCTTCACTCTGTAGGCCAATGAATGGGAGATTGATGAAGTAGATGTTGAGATATATGATAGGGAAGATGTTGACTGGGATGGGCAATATTCTAGTGGGAGAAAGAGAAGGTTCGAACGTGAAGGTTTAGCAATTGATATTGATTATTATGATAGAAAGCTGAGAAAGCCACGCTATGAGACCAAGGAGGAAATAAACCAACGCATGTTATCAGTTGAAGTGGCCGTTAAGGAGGCTTTATTGGCTCGAGGGGAGTCACATTTTACTGATCAAGAATTTCCTCCAAACGACCGTTCTTTATATGTAGATCCAGTAAATATACCTACCAAACTGCTGGTAAATATCATTGGCATTTTGGTTTACTATCATGTTTGGCATTTTACGGATGTTTCCCTTTATTCCAGGTGGTCAGTGAGTGGATGCGGCCAATTGATATCGTGAAAGAGAGCTCCGTGGGCTTGAGACCATGCTTATTTTCTGGAACAATTAATTCATCAGATGTTTGTCAGGTCTGATTCACACATTTCTGATGTTGTTCTCCGGTCCCTGATTTTTTTTGAGTGATAAATGGTATTTATGGTGTAATGTGGAAATATTATATTCCATTGAACCTTAAATTTGTGTGGTTGGCAGGGTCGCTTAGGTGACTGCTGGTTTTTGAGTGCTGTGGCAGTTCTAACTGATGTATCTCGAATCACTGAAGTAATAATCACTCCAGATTACAATGAGGAGGGTATCTATACCATACGTTTTTGTATACAGGTACTAATCTGCAGTCTTATTCCAAACTGCAGCACTTTACTATTCCTCTTTTCCCCCTTTTAATAATAAGAGAAATTTACACCTTTTCCATTGTATCCTTGGACTGTTTCTTAAGTATATCAAGGTGTTTATTTCTATTTAGGTGCATTATACGATTGACTTCAAATTATTACTTACGCAGTCTTAATGTGCGTTCTTAGGCTTTCCTAGTTGCCTTCAGATCTTTATCAACAATTTGAAATAATGAGGATACGATCCCACCTATTTGATTTGTTGCATCTTTCTACTCCTCTTATTTTCTTTCATTGAGGAGAAACTATGTTCACACATTCTAGTCTCCAATCTTGATTGCCTGAGCTTCTCTAGGTATCAGGAGCCTATTCTGAAGAACAGCACATAGGAAGTCCTGGTGTTTTCATAAAATTAGAATGCCGCCATTCTTCTTTGTATATGTATTTAGCAAATCTGACTCCTGTGGTATATGAAATTGCTATACAGATAGTTTAATGTCAATTGGTATTTCTTTTGTGTGTATAACGGGATCACATTATGTCTACAATACCTTTTCTGTCCGCCTTGGCTGTGTAATCTCAAAATTTTTATGTTCCCTAAAAGCATCTTCCTACTAAATTTGCCTCAGTACAAAATTTTGCTGTGGAATTTCAGGTACTTGACTTTACCTTTCCCTATTTTCATTCGTGTTAATATTCTAAATGCAGCATAATTCTACATCATTCATTTTTGTTGTTGCTGTACTTCACTCAAGAATATTTTGCCTCTGCTATTTAATCTGTTACATTTCATCACAGGCTTCAATTATTATAAGATTTTTGTTGTTTCCTCTAGACTCTAGAGTATCCTTGATGTGTGACACTATTTATAATTTTATTGCATGTGGTTCCTTGATGTACGGCACTATTTATGCATATTATTCTATTGCAAACCTTTTGACTCTGATTAAAAGCCTAATTTCGTTTGTTCTAGGGTGAGTGGGTCCCTGTCGTTATTGATGATTGGATTCCTTGTGAAGCTCCTGGAAAACCGGCATTTGCTACAAGTAAAAAACGTAATGAGCTCTGGGTCTCTCTCTTGGAGAAGGCTTATGCTAAACTTCATGGATCTTATGAGGCATTGGAAGGTGGGCTTGTTCAAGATGCTCTTGTAGATCTCACTGGAGGTGCAGGTGAAGAGATTGACATGAGGAGTGCACAGGCACAAATTGATCTGGCAAGTGGAAGGTTGTGGTCTCAGTTGTTGCATTTTAAACGGGAGGGGTTCCTTCTTGGTGCTGGTAGCCCTTCCGGCTCAGATGTGCATGTTTCAACTAGTGGAATTGTTCAAGGCCATGCTTACTCTGTTTTACAGGTACTTATAAGCATTTGATGTTATGGAATTTACACACTTGCAACTGAAACATTGCTGAACATCTTATCCATCCAAATTACGAATACTATATTATTCACTCTCAAAATGCATAAATATTTTCTAGCATAATGGTTTTGTTGTTATAGTTAGGTTACCTCTTACCTAAATTAGCATGGAAGAGATATGGTTGTTGATTGGTGTGGATATTACATACATCACATCATTAAACATGAATTCATACATATATCAAATAATTTCAGTGGGGTAAGAAACTGATTATTCTTTTTCTTAAAAGAATATGTTAAAATTTTAATGTATACAACGTTTAATTCTGTGATTTAGTTGCTTAATATTAAACAAGTAAGCTAATGCTGCATCTATAGTCTTTTTTTTGGTGTAGTAACTTCAACTTTTGGCAGAGTAGATTTTAGAAGTACAGATTAATTTTCTTTCAATGGTGAATCAGGTAAGGGAGATTGATGGGCACAAACTTGTTCAAATTAGGAATCCATGGGCTAATGAGGTAGAATGGAATGGTCCATGGTCCGACTCATCACCAGAGTGGACTGATCGGATGAAACACAAACTAAAGCATGTTCCACAGGTGAAGTTTTTGCATATATAATCATTTGAAGCACACTTGTACTAGTTGCCTAAGCTAACAAGTAGATGATTCACTGAAAATTTGATAAGGTGCTTATATTCCTTAATATCAGGCAAGGGATGGGATATTTTGGATGTCCTGGCAAGATTTCCAGATTCATTTTCGGTCTATATATGTTTGCCGAGTTTATCCACCTGAAATGCGGCACTCTCTCCACGGTCAATGGCGTGGTTATAGCGCTGGGGGCTGCCAGGATTATGATTCTTGGCATCAAAATCCGCAGTTTAGATTACGAGCTGTTGGCCCTGATGCATCTAACCCCATTCACGTATTCATTACGTTAACTCAGGTTTGCTATAGCTTCTTGCCATACGTTCTTGTACTATTTGATGGGAATTATTTGAAAGAAACATCGTGATATTTACGTTTTAAATCTATATATTTTATTATTTAAGAGGTTGATATTTTCCTTCTTAAGATCAGTATTCTTTTTGCCTTTTTATGTTTTGAGAATGTTGCCTTTTATTTTGTTTAGGTGATTACTATAAGTTCATTGTCTATCATTTGGTAAAGTTTGATAAACTGAACAAACACTATTTAACTCTCCAAAATTCTTTTCTTTATCTCTTGCTCTCTTCTTTCTTCTTCCTTATTCTCTAATTCTTTTCTCGTCCTCACTTTCTTGTTCATGTTTTCGATTGGGATCCATTAAACCCCAAGGTTGTATTTTATTATATTTTTATTAAAGTAGTGTGTAGTTTAAATTAAAGGGGTTAAGTAATTTCCTGCTTTTTGCATTTGGCACCTTTTGATATTTAACAGATTAATATGTTGTTTTCATTAGTTGTATGAACAGGAACTCTTTTTTTTCTTTTTTGAAGCAGCAACTTTATTTTAGTTTTATGCCATTTTAATTGGTAGATGATGCTGAATTAAATAAAGTATTGACTTTTTGGGTTTCTCCCCGTGCTTATTATCTTCCTCTTCTTCTTCTCTTGCTTCCCTTCCTTTATACTTGTTCTACCTCACTGTCCCTCCCACTTATGTTCTGAATTCCCTTGCCTTTGTCCTTCCCGTTTTACTAAATTTGTTCTTTCTGCTTTTTGGTTCCATTTTTCTAGGGCGTGAGTTTCTCCAGAAAGACCTCTGGTTTCAAGAATTTTCAATCTAGCCATGATTGCTCGATGTTTTATATTGGCATGAGAATACTAAAGACACACGGTCGCCGTGCTGCATACAACATTTATTTGCATGAATCCATTGGAGGAACGGATTATGTCAACTCCAGAGAAATCTCTTGTGAATTGGTCTTGGATCCTTATCCAAAGGGGTACACTATAGTTCCCACAACCATTCAGCCTGGAGAAGAAGCACCATTTGTCCTATCGATCTTTACTAAAGCAACCATAACCCTGGAGGCAATATAGACAAACCATTTAAAGGCTTTGATCGAGGCTGGCTTTTCCACCCCTTCTGGTTTCAGGCTTTGAGTGGTTTAGTTTGCTTGGGCTTTCGAGGTCATAAGCTTCAGCAAGCATGTCAGAGTTCCCACAATCTGGCAAAGTACAATGATATATGGTATGATTTCTCTTAAGAATCTATTTGTCTGTTCATGTAATCCCTATATCTTTATGAGTTTGTCCTTCCACCTTTGCTGATTTATATTTTCTTGCTTGGATGTTACATGGTCATTTTTATTCAGATCCCTCTTGTATCATGTCATGTCAAGTCCTCATGTCCCAATGTTTTATCCATGATTCTTGAAGTTTCTATAGAATTGGGCAAATGCCATACTAAATTTTACTATCACATAGTCATTTATTATTTAATTATTGTTATTTGTTGTGCTGCCATTTTGTGTCATGTCAGTGCTTTTTGGGATAAATCTTTTGATTCTGACAATTTTATGCTTCTGTATTTGAATTTATGGATACCCATATAACCTACTTCATCAAGAGTTTGTTTTTTTTAGGTAAATAGGTATGTAACACAGAAAAACAATAATAGGTATATAACGCAAAGAAAAACAATATTACCAATTAAATATCAATGCCTTGATTACATTTACAATAGGAAATTGTAAATATCACAAAAAACACCTTAGTTAATGGTAGTTAAATACGCCAAGTATGTTTCTTTTTAGGCAAATTTATTTTGTCTTGCTAATCTGTTATTTTTGATGCAATTTAGGGTGAATGGAATATTATCTCTTTTTTTTTTGACAGAGACCGAGATAATATCTTGGTAGTCATACGTATATTTGAATTTATGGAAACATTATTATAAATTTGTTAATTTAAACAAATAATGGAATAATCTTAGCATTCTAGGAAGTTAAACTAGGTGATACTTTTGTGGTGATTAAACTTTGTATTACCACAACAATAATAACCACCAAACCTTTAGCGGCTATATGAATCTTTTATTTATATTGTGCTTTATCAAATAACAATTTCTCATTTATCTTTAAATATATGAGATCCTTTCTGATGGTATCTTACCATGTCTTATTTGGTCTTTCTCTTCCTCTTTTAACATAGTCAAAATCAATAACTCAATTCTCCTTATTAGAGTTTCTACCGGCCTACGATTTATATGTTTAAACTATCTAAACTGACTCTCTCTGAGCTTATCTTCAAGTGAGACTTCCCTAACCTTCTCGCGTATCTGCTCATTTTTCATCCAATCTTTTTGTGTATACCCAATTATCCGTCTTAGCATCCTCATCTCGACACTTATTTTACTTACGTGTTTTTGCTTTGTCAGCTAGTATCCAGCGCCATATAATATTATTAGCTTTGCAAGCATTCTGTAGAATTCACTTTTAAGTTTGAGTGAATTTTTTTTATCATACAACACATAAGTTTTACTTTGCATTTTTCTACTTTAGCCATCTTATTTGGATTCTATTGATAACACCATAATCTATTTCACTGTTATTTTATATGATTGATGTAAAGTATTTACATTTCTCACTCTTCTTGATAACTTGATTATTAATTGTCAACTCAACAATACAAATGCCTCTATCTTGGCTAAATTTGCACTTTATATCTTCGATTTTTGATTTGCTAAGATGAAAATTTTTAGATTCTAAGGTATTTCTTTATAACTCGAGTTTTGTCTTGGCCCCTTTTTTAGTTTTATTAACAAGAAAAATATCATTTGCGAAAATCATATACCAAGGTACTGTTTCATAGATATGTCCAGTCAGGGCTTTTATAACTAATGCAAAAAGATATGTTCTTAAAGCTGAGCCTTGGTGTAGTCTAACTTTAATTAAAAAATTCTGTATTATACATGGTAATAATATTTAAGCGTTTAATATGTAATATTTATCTCATTTTCCTTTCATTTTTGTGATTGCCCCGCTTTTTTGGTGGGGATATGATAAGACATTGTTATGTTCATTACTGTAACTAATTCTTCAAAAGTTTTTGGTCTTTTTCTCTTACTGCAGTACTTACATCATTAAATTTCATCACTTTTGATAATTAGGCACCAGTTCAGTGGTTCTCTGTCCTCGTCTTGTTGCATCATCTGTGAGCCATTGCTTTGATCTCTAGGCCCACACAAGGTATTTGCCATCCACCCACAGCCTTTTCTTGCTTGAGGTTCCATGGCATTCGGAGCAGCAGCCTCTTGTGCGAACTGCCAATAGTGGCTCCAGAGAGGGTTCTCGGCTCTGTATATATAGATTCGTAAATCAGATACTGCCATTTTTCAGGTATAGTGCCCTAGCTACAATTTTGTAGTTCCCTTCGGGCGATTTTGTTGTGTTGCAATTGTTAGGCTGCTTTCTTTACTAATTTTTTTTAGTTTTGATTAGCTGTTGTGCAATGTAATTCCATTAGTTTAATTTTTGTCTACTTATATGCAATGCAGAGCAAGCATGAGATGCTGATTCTTATTTTCTAGTTTTTGCTTGTTGTTTCGTATTTTTAGGGGTGCTTTTGTTTAGCCTTGTTAACTTTAATTAAGTTAAAGTTAATTTTAAGTGATATTTTCATTTTGAAAGTTGTATTTGATGTAAATTATTATGAAAAAGATATATATAAGTAATCAATTTTATAATAATTCTAATGTAAAAAAATACGATGAATAAGAAGATATCTTCGTGTTCATAAGCATAATAGTGCATATAAGCATGCATGCTTAACTATATAGATGAACTATTCAAAAACAAAATGAGAATAAGTATACAAAATAAATCATTGATAAACAAGTAAGATTGAAAAAGAACATACTTAATAATGCATTTTTCTTGAAGTGTTCCTTGCATGTCCAGATATGTTTAATTTGCTTTTTATATAATATAAATTTGGACACAAACTTTGGTATGTCTGACATGTGTCCAACAGTGTTGATGGCATGTCGATGTCTGAGATGTATCCGACAGCACTACGGAACTTTGGTAGAAGTGTCCATATTTTATGGATATCATTTAATGTACAGGGGATGGTCTTAACTTATGATATTTTTTTGGGTTAAATAGTATATTAGTATTCATTTATTTATAAATTAAGTCCAATTTAACCAATAAAATATTTCTACCCTAACAAGTATTAGAGTCGATGGTTCGGTTGGGATTAAGTAGTTCATGCAAGTTATTCTCTAATGGTTCATCATCTTCTTCAGCTCCAATATGTTCAAAATCTAATAATGAGTCCCATAGTAATCATACGTGGTTGAGTGTGCTACTTGATTGGTTAAAATGACCTATTAATAGGAAAAAAATTATGTAGATGGATTCTCGTGGAAGAGATAGTTAAGAGTGCATGTTGAATATCCCACATTCATGGTTAATAATAAAATTGTGACTATATTCAAATAATGATCTATTTATGAGTCAAGTAATGGTTTCATCGTATCCATCCATTGGGCTACAAGATCAATCTATAGTGAATCTAGCAACTTAATCAAAATTGTCAGGCTAAGCCATAAACCTGGTTCAAAAGTGAATGTTCCTTTGTATTAACTGGCAAACGTTTTTAGATTAGTTGCAGTAATTCTTGAGATCCATTAACTTATTAGTTCATCAAATCTCGGGATATTATGAAGTATTCGGAGATCTTTACCATTCTATTAACTATGGAGCACCTTAATATCATTGAGCTATTATATATTGAGTTAGGGTGTTTCTCAAGAGACATCACACCAACACTTTATTTCATGGCTAAGCTAATTTCTCCATGAACACCGCATGATTCAACCTCTTCCCAGCACCACTTACATTGGGTAATCGCTAGAATTGAAGGTGTCTTTTCTGACGGTGGCAAGATAAAACTCGATTTCGCTGCTTATAAGAGGAATCTTTGGCCCCATCTCTAGCCAAATCTGATACAAACTTTGGGAGAACCATGCCTTAAAAGTCAACTCACGGGATTAGAGGGCTCAAAGTTTATATAAATCCCACATTAGAATCTCGTATTTTCAATATAGGACTCAAGTCTCATATCTTACAATTGGACTGTAACAATCCGCTCGCTTCATAGTCCTAATGCCTATGTTAATTGGTTTTGTGTTAGCTCTTACGAGCCTCAAGCTAACACTACAATACCATCAGCACTGCTCAGTTGCAACTTGCATCAGAGCATGGTGGATTATTATATTCCAATTGCATGGTATGTGATGTGAGTCTCATATTGGAAGCATGAGATTCTATAGTGGTGTTTATATGGACCTTGGGCTCTCCTCCCCATGAGCTAGCTTTTGGGGTGTGGTTCTCCCAGAATTCATATCAATTAGTATGAGAGCCATCCATTGTGTTCGACTTGCGATTGAGCAATGTTGGTGGTAACGACAGTATTGCAATGTTCGCCCGGGGATAGTAAGAGCTAGCGCAAAGCCAACCGGCTTGGGCTTTGGGATGACGGACCGTGAATTGTTACAATTCAACTGCTAGGTATGAGACTTCAGTCTCATATTATAAGCATGAGATTCTAATATTGGGTTTATATGGACTTTGAGCTCTCTACCTCCATGAGGTAGTTTTTGGGGTATGATTTTCTAAACATTCACATTAAAACACTCCCCGATGCTCCTCCTCTATTGTCAGGTCTGCCCTAACCATAGCAATTGCTAGCTGGAGAATGCCACTTGGCTCACTGGTCGTTGGAACCCTCTGCAGCATGAGGCAAGGTCACATACGCCTTGCATTCTAGGTGGACCCTTGCTCCTGCTTGGTTCTCCTCATCTTGCTCGCCATGCTCACAACGTCCCTCGTGCTGGAGATGGCGTTCGGTCTTGCCTACATTGGCCTCGAATGCGCCACTTCCATCTTCACAACTATCGTCGCCAGTAGGTTTGTCTCGGGATCAATAAATGCGTTGCTTGTAGCTATGTGAAATCCAACAGTAGAGTCAAAAGGGAAGGAAAACATGGTTAACAACATTAATGTTATGTAATGTATTACACAAGTATTTTTTTGTATTATGTTGAAGTTTTTTTTTTTTTGTAAGTATAAATATCATCTTGGAATATCTAACTCTTCAATAAATGAGTATAGGGCTTTCTCCTAGTTTGTCATTGAGCACGTCATATTGCAGGAAATTGTCCTGTGACAGCCATTGCCGAAGAGGGTTGGGAGTAGCATGTAGCAATCAGCGACTGAGTAGAGACTTCAGGCAAGCTTCTAGGTAAGAGAGAAGGTGGTATAGGAATGAATTGTCTCATCTCACATTAAAAAGATAATGGGATATCTTGAGATATAACTAATGGCATAATCCTAACTTGTAAAGGCACATTTTTGGGGCGAAATAGTGAGATTAAAGATAACTACACAGTTAAGCGACCTAAAAAGCATCTTAAGTTACGTAATTTTCTAAAGTTGAGGTGGATAATATTTCTACATGTGGATCACAGAATGTTACAAATATGGTATTAAAGTAAACTCCTAAGGTTTGATGTGATTAAGGGACGAATGAAGCGCAAGTTGATGGTCTATAATGCCCACGACTAAAAAGGGTAGGGTCGTAGGGAGTAGCCTATAATGACCTTGTCAAAAATGGGTGAGGGGAAGAGACTGACAATCTTTTAGAGTAATAAAGGCTGTGAGAACTTCTGGCAGGCTTCTAGATTAGAGAAAGGACATGAAAATGAATTCTTACATTGGCAAGGGAATGGGAGATATTGAGATATATAAATAATAGCATAATCCCAACTTATAGAAGCGCCTTTTGGGGGCAAAATCATGAAATTAATGATATGAACTTCTTAGATAACATGCTTGAGTTAAAGTAGCATCGGGATAGTCGACCTCCCAGGAAGCACCTCAAATCGATCACACAACTTCCTAAATCTAGAATGGATAATGCCTCTAGGACATAAGATGTCACAATTCTCTTCTTGGCTTTCCTCATTCATTTGATTGTTTGATGAGATTTTCCATCAACTAACTTGATTAAACCTCAACATAAAATAGAAACATCGGATTTTCTAGTTACTACGGGCTAGCTTAAGCTCAATTAGACTCCAACTCCGTTGATGCATTACAGAATCCCAAACGTTTTGTTAAAAAAATAAATTGACAGAAGACATTACTATTAACTAGGATGAAAGAATCAATGAAAATGGAAGAGTTCTTTGTAACAATATACATAAAAAGAATCCTTGCCTTAAAAAGGATTCAACACATCATATTATGGCATATAATAATATATTTGTTTCTCTGACTTAATATAACCCTCCAACGAATGAAAAGGTTGCAACACTTGTCTGGAAATTCAGATGTCATCTTAATTACCTGCACTAATCTGATCCAGTAGGTTCATAGTCTGTGTCCCCTCCATCACTAACCCCTTCCTCTACTTCGTGTTCAGATTTTTGTAGTTGGCTTCTTGTCACCTTTAATCTGAATAGATCAAAATAAGAACAAAAACCTTATGAGTACCCAGACTTAGTTTTAATAATGATAATTTATATAATACAAATAAAAAGGCACAAATTTAATCTCCATTGATATGCCCAAAATCCAAAAGCAATGCTTTTCCTAATTATCAGCATCTTTGCAAGATAAATACTAAAGATGTTACATAATGGCATTGAATCTTCCTGCTGTAATAGTTGGTAGGCATGATATAGTAATTTTGCATATAAGAAGACTGCTGGTTCTTTGGATGCAGTAAGAGAATCAGATGAAATGTAGAGAAAAACACTTTCATGGTGGAGGCTCTGAAATTGTAGCGCTTCTCTCCAGGTGAGCTAATTCCAGGTCCAGATGTTCTCTGTCTTTTAGAAGGACCACGTTCTGCTACACTGTCCTCCAGATCCATCTCAGAAAGTACTTTGCCTGATGCATTAAAGAAAACCTCCTTTTTCTCTGCATTTCCTTCCACCCGATCATCAGGCAGTTTGCTTTCACTTTGTTCGTTTACCATAAGAATATCGGGTGATTTTTCAGCATTTTCGAAACTTCCAGTCGTTTCAAAATCTCTAGCACCGTCGTCAAGTTCAGTTCTCTCATGCTGACAGTCGGTTTGCTTTTTTGTAGCTCTTTCCCGAGGATCGACTAATTTGGAAAGCTGCTGATTATCAATCAAGAAATCTTCTATAATACTAGTTCTAGTTTTTGGAGCCATTGAAATTTCTGTTTCAGTTTTACAAGCAGAGATTCTCTCGGCACTAATTCCCTGCTGTTCTTTATAGTCGTCTACTTTTCCATTCTCTTTCGTACATTCATCCCTCGTCGTCAACAAAGCTTGGTCCAAAGGAACTCCATCCGGCAGAGCTAGTAAGCTTCTATTGCACTGTTCCTCAAGATCTTCCAGCCTGTCAATAGAGCTGATTGATGCTGGTTTTCTCTTCACTGATTGAACTTCTCTGCAGCCAATTCCATTTTGCTTCCGATAACTTCGATTTTCTGACTGCAGATCCCATCGAACATAATGAAAAGACGGTCACGATTTATATCATTATATGCTAAATAAAGTAGCAAAATGGCACTTCAATATTTCTCATCATTAAGAACTCACATTTTTTCCTTCAGAAGCACTTAAATCTCCTTCATTCTCGTTGAGCTTCCTCGGACTTTCTACCTCCTGCCCTAAGCGTATAACAGAAGCAACATTACCGGCAGAGTTCGGCTATATGCCAAACGACGATTACGAGGGTGAAAGAAGAGTATTGAACCTGTGTTTTGATACAGATATCAACTACCCTTGGTTTAGAAGAATTATTCAGCAGCTTCGTTTTATTCAAATTATCCTGAAGCTCCTTCTCATGGTCCTGTAACGTTGGTTCCCAAGTTTGCAGAGTTGCATGTTGTGCAGCGTGTTCATCTTGCATCCTCCAAAGAGTCTTTTGAAGCTACAGCAAGCATTTAAACAAATATTACTTCTCAGACATAAGAGTGAAAATTATGTTAAAAAGTTGTCTAAAATGGGATCAATACGAGGAATTGCTCGAGTAGGAATACTTTTTTCTACATAGCAAATCCCATAACAATTTTTTTTTGAGAAAGGGCTTCAGTTAGGGCATGTCAACAAAAACATACTTAATCCCAAGTTAGTTGGGGCCGATTTGGAATTTCTCTTCTTCATTCGACCGTCTCAATAAATATGAGTGAATGTAAACGACTATATCTAAAGTTATTAAAGAACTTCCTCTCTTTTACTTTACTGCCACGACTTAAAACTTTTGTCACATTTACATAACATATATTCATATAAATGGTAGATTGCATTTAGGTTTTTTAGTTTAGAATATAATATTATTGTTAAGGGTTTTAAAAATTTAAACATTTAGGTTTTTGAGTGGGATAATTATATCAATTGAGAACATTGTTAAATTTTTTTAATATTAATGCTTAGTTTGGTTCAAACTTATTTTAAGAAAATTTTATTTTATTAATATTTTAAATTTATTATAAATTTTAATAATTTTATTTTACATTCATTATAAATTTTTAATATTAAAATTAATTTTATTTTACATTCAATATTTTTTTTTTCAAATGAGGCCTTAATTTTAATAAAATATAAAAAATGCAAAGAGTACATGCAATTTTAATATAAAAGATTGTTGTAACTCTGCATGCAGTGATCCAACAATGGTCACTTGAGTATTCCATTAATAAACAACAACAACCGAGCTTTAATCCCACTAGGTGGTCGGCTACATGAATCTTTTGTTTTCATTGCACTCTATCAGTTACCAAATTCTTATTTAAGTTTAAGTAACTAAGATCACTTCTTATAGTTTCTTGTCATGTCTTCTTTGGTCTCCCTTTTCCTCTTTGTACATGAGCAAAATCTAATAACCTAATTTTTCTAATTGGAGCTTCAATCGGCCTACAATTTATATGTCCAAATCATCTAAGCCGACTTTCTCTAAGTTTATCCTCAATTGGTGCAACACTAATTTTCTTTCGGATATCCTTTCGTGTATATCCACGCATCCACCTTAATATTCTCATTTCTGCAGCATTTATTTTATTTGGACAAAAAAAAAAACTCAATTTCATGAGATTTTTATATCAAGTGATACTTTTATTCATGTGACATACTGATTAGTGTGTGCATATGCATACACCTGATACAAAAAATTTCTCAGTTTTAAAGCCTTGAAGAGAGAGAGAGAGCCCCACTGTAAAATTGTCTGCACACATTAGCACCCTTTTTCGATTTTTCCCTCAAACATAATCAACAGTAATACAATAATAGATTATTCATACGAGAGAAATCTATAAAAGAAGTGACTGGTTGCAATAGGATAAGCTTTAGCAGATCTACATAATTAACATTAAAGTTAAAAATTACTAAAACCATGATGAAATCATAATCATTATCCACACTTAAAGCTACGTGAAATGAAATCAAATCTATGGATAATGAGGAGTTCCATACATTGTCAACATGTTGCCTTTCAATCTCCAAAGCCATCAAAGCATTTTGTTCCTGTTTCTTCATGTCAGACATAATATTAAAGAATGCAGCACGTTCTTGCTTCAAGGCTCCCTTGGTTTCTGCCAATTTTTGCCTGAGCTCTTCGAATTCAGAACTTCGCATCTTCTTATCAATAAGCATAAGGCCCATATGATATTGGTAGTCATAGAGCTAAAACAAGGACAAAATAATAATATCAGAACTATAACATTAAACAGTCATAATTAGGCTTGTGTTGGCAAATAAGATATAAGTTAACAAACAAATATCCCATAGTTAATGGTGTGCGTTCAATCAAAAATAAGCATAATAGCTTACATTGGAGCACAACAACAGTATACATTAGGCCCAATCCGACCTTGCCTCTTTAAAGTATTTAACTTTCATTCAAATTCTAACTTTTGGGATGCTTCTGAGATCATCATCGTTTCCTATAGGCAGATTCTGTTCTTGGTCGCTCATGACTTGTATTGTTGGCTCGATTTACTAGCATTAGCTATTGAATGAAACAGTAGAAGCTAGTTGCTAAAAGAGAAGTGATCTTTTGGGCTGGGAAGGAGGCCTTTTTTTTTAGGAGAATAAGCTACTGCAAAATGAATGAAGGAAATTGAAAGACTAGAGATTCATCAATTAGTGAATAAATGATTCATTACCTTGAGTTTGAGGGCCTGTTGTTCAAAGGAAAGGAGAGGTCCATATTCTAGGACGGAGCTGTATGACACGAGAGTCTCACGCACGGTTCCTTTGAGAAAGGTGTGATACCACCACCACCTATCAGGCCCAACAAGTGGTCCACAGAGCTACCCCTACTCATTTGGTCCATGCACATTGCTCTCTCCAGGAGGTTGGCTGCCTATCCTAGATCTTCCCATGTCAAAATAGATCTCGAGTTCAATCTCGTTTACTATCAAGGCAATTCCTTTTCTTTTCCGATATATCTATCGGTCCGTGAAGCATTTTCACTATATCGTTATGATCATCTTCAGCTTCACTTTCCAAATATTCTTCTATGCACTTGAATTTCAATTCTAACATGAATATTGACTAAATTCCAGTACTAGTACACCAAACCCTAGAATCTGCTTCATCGCCGTTACCCGGATGCCCTAATTTACCCTTAAAAATCAAAAGTGTAATGGAGACGAGGTAAAGAGCGATGCAAGTAATTCATAAACGTAATCCAGAAATTCACCTCCTTCTCGAGTTCCTCGACCCTCCGAGAAAGCGCTTCCTTTTCTCGCCTCTCCAACGCTGCATCCTCGAGGATCTCGCCATTCTTAAAAACTCCAAATTCCTTACCCTCGCCGCCGCCTCTGCGCGCGCCGACGCTGCTGCAATCCTCTATCAGAAGCCTGGCAGGCGGTCGATCCCCCTCCCTCTCTCCATCAATCATCCTTCTCGCAAATACTGAGAAACCCCAGCCGTTTGTCCCACGCGAGCCTCTCGGCGGGAAGGAAAAGCCGAACAACCCTCTCTTTTGTGTGCAGGACATCGCCGATCGCCGCCCTCCTTCATAAGAGGACGCCCTGCTTGAGCGACAAAAGGAGAGTTCCAGGAGAAGAAGGAGGGAGTTGAAAAGGGGAGGAGAAGAGCAAAAGAAGAGAAGTCGACGGATTTTCTACCATTCGCGATTTGCTTCATTCAAATGTCAACCGTAGCCTCCCGTTTTACATAATAAAATTTAGGGCAAATTTCACCCAGGTCCCTGAGTTTAAGGGTTATTATCACACAGGTCCACGTTTTTAAAATTCTATCATCGGGGTCCCTAGGTTTTCAAAAATTATCATCTGCATCCTTTTTTTATTTTTTTTATTATAAAAAAATATAAAAATTACCATTATACCCTTACCCTCCCTCTCTCCACCAAATCCGGTAGCCGCGCCGTCACCGCGCCGCCTCCGGCGGCTTCGCGCGGCCGCACGACACCAGATCGTGCAGCCGCGAGCGGCCGCACGACACCAGATCGTGCATCCGCGAGCGGCCGCGCGCTACGCCGGCTTGGTGGAGAGAGGGAGGGTAAGGGTATAACGGTAATTTTTATATTTTATAATAAAAAAATAAAAAAGGACCCAGATTATCATTTTTTGAAAACCTAGGGACCCCGATGATAGAATTTTAAAAATGTGGACCTGTGTGATAATAACCCTTAAACTCAGGGACCTGGTTGAAATTTGCCCTAATATTTAATTATTTTATATATTTAATATTTTAATATTATATATTAACCATAAAAATTTATATATCATAAAATCATAACATATATATATATATAATAAATATTATAATTTTTATATGATCTTTTTAATATTAAAATTTTAAATAATAAATATGTAAAATATTATATAATTATTTTTTAAAAAATAATTTTGAACAATTTTATCTGTTCAAATAAATTTTGAAGCCTATTTAACACGTGAATATAGTTTTTAAAAATAATATACGTAATTGCTTTTAAATATTAAATTTTATTTGCAAAAATAATTAAAAATTATGCACTTATTTTTAATTATTACGTAATATATAAGTTTTAAGGAATTATTTTATTATGATTAAAATCCAAAAGAAAATACTATGAGTAATTACTTCAAGTTCTTAAATTTCAAATTAATTTATGAATTTTAAAATTTTTTAAATAAATTTCTGAGATTGATATTTTAATTTCACACTAATTTTTTACAGTTTCAACTGTTCTATTAATCTTAAGAATTTACATAAAATATTTTAAACTCATGAACTAATTTAAAACGGTTTATCAAATTTGCATAAAGATTTTAAAATTTATAAATTAGTTTAAAGCGCATTATTAGTTTTGGGCCAGAATTAATTTACTCAAAATAAAATTATCCCTTCAAAATATATGTTAGGGTAAATTGCATTCAGAATCTTGAGATCTAGAAAGTATTACAAATCAGTTACAACCTTTAAAAATTTTAATTTCGATCTCTAAAGTTGTAAAAAGCATTATAATTATTGCAGAATCTCGCCTTTTTCGTTATTTTTTTTTAAAAAAAATAAAATTTAATCATTTTTACTAGCCTGAATTATTTATATATTTTAAAGGACTATTATGTTGCTATATTCTTACTCTTTTTTAAAATTTAATGAAAACTTAAATTTAATTTCTCACTTTTTCAGTTCTAAAAATTAAAATAAAATAATAAATATTAATAATTACAAATTATATTTTATAAAATTAAAAATTAATGATTAAAAATAATCAAAGCAAAATGATGTTAATAACTATATTTTAATTAGAACCAAACTATACACTCATTCAGTATTCTATTTCAATACAAACAACACAAATAATTCGACTAGCAATTCAGCTGGAGAAATATTAAATTTAAAATATTTATTCTAGATGCATCACGAGGGTCGTAAAAATAGTGAAAAACTCAAATTTTGCTTAAAATTTACTTGAATTTGAGTTTAATTTGAGCTTAACTCGAATCATTTCAAGTTGAACTATGAACTATCATCCTAGCTTGAGTTTTGTTGAGAATCAAGTTCATACCAAAATTAACTCGCTCGATAAAAACTCAAATCAATTTAAAATAAATAATTAAATATATAAATAATTATTATTTAAAATTATATATATTTATAATATAATTATTTTTTAAAAAAATATATAAATATGCTCATTTCGGCTTGTAACTCAACTCGTTTATGGCCAAATTTAACCTCATTAAAATGTAGAATGCAGAACAAATAATATTTAAAATTTGAGATATGAAATAATAATAATATTAACCAATGGATAATATTCGAAAATTCAAAAATATGAATTTGTTGTATAATGATTTAATAATATCAAATTAATTTCCCTATTAAGCGTTGTTAAATATTCTAATCACATCAAATAATTTCTTTATTAAAAGATGTTAGACTTTTATAAAATTAAATTAAATTAAATTTAAAAGATATTTAGTTTAATATAAGATTATTTAAATCTTCCTTAAGGAATAAGCATGGTGTAAAGGGAAAGGAAATTAAGGTTTAAATTATTTGATTAGGTTAATTTATCTCTAATTAAGCTAATATTTATTAAAATTCTTATATTTTCTAATTGAACGTACTAATATTTAATGATGAGAACATTAAAATTCTATTTGATATATTTAACTACAAATATGCATATTTCGTATTAAAGATAAGTATGAATTAAAATAAAATCTTTTTGATTATATAAGTATTCTGAAATAAAATTCAAAAAAAAATTCTAAAAAAAATTTAAAAATTTTATTTTTATCATCCCTGATTTGCGGAAGAGCACGTTAATTAGCCAGCATACTTCACCCAAAACGCCGTTACCGGAAAGATGACCAGAAGGCCGTCGGAAAGAAAAACCTCGCGTCTGTCCGGGCGGCGACTTCCATGGCCGATCTGCCATCTGGTTAAGGCGGCGGCGGCGGCGGCGATCTCCTGAAGACGAAGGCGGCGGCGGCGGCGGCAAAATTCCTAATCTTAGAGATATCACTCTCTCCTAATCTTCGTCTTCTTGAAAGTCAAAAGAAATGGCGGAGGACTCAGAGAAGAGATTGAAGATGGTAATGGACAAACTGCGCCATGTCCCGAAGGACAAGCCCCTTAGGTTTGCATCTTGGTCCCTTTTTTACCTGATGCTGGACTTCTGCGATCTATTTCGAGCCGGCTTTTCTTGACTGGTTCTGTTCTTCACTGTGAAAGCCGGACGGAAGCTGAGGGTGGGACTGCGCGGAAGGGGACGGTGGCTGGGGCATTATCACCTGCAGGTTTGATGGTGAAGGCACCGCTCTGTCGGCCATGGGATCGAGGTGATTTTATGCGACGGCTGGCTACTTTCAAGGCCATGACTTGGTTTGGGAAGCCTAAGGTTAGTTCTTCTATTCTCTAATCGAGAATTCTTCTTGGATGTTTTCCTAGTCTCCTTCTGCGGATTATTCCTCATTTCCTCGATCTAAATCCAGGGCTATAGCCCGGGATTCTTTGGAGTCTAACGGTAGGAGACGGTACTCTTTTCTATATTGTTGAATGTAAGAACCAGTACCCTGGTTGTTGATCTGTCTTCTGTGTATTTGCCTAATGGCATGGAAGCTCTTGTTTTTCCTATCAGGTAGGACTGGTGTTTCTGGCAAACAACAGGCCACCAAATTTGGTCTGGTATTATAGCAAGTGAGCCTACAGCTAGATTGAAATCGTCTGCTTAGTTTTGAGCTTAATCAAAAACCTGTCTGGTTAATGAGATTATAACTGGCCTAACTCCGAAAGGCATTTGGTTTTCGATGAGATTAAATGTGAATTAGACCATATCAGTGAAATAGGAATGTCATATAGGGACATGGATGTTGTCGGGGGTCAGGACTGGAATCTGAATTAAATCCCATTTCGCGTTTGGGATTTCTGGCTTTAAAATAGAATAGATTTAGTTTTAAGATTTCTTTTAATTATGAACCAAACAAGGCTACTCACACGATTTGTATTTGGCTTGTACTTTTTTATGGGGCATAATTTTGAGAGACTAGAATTAAACTACATTTGGATTTTCTTTTTTCCTTTACCTGAGCATGACTGGATTTGTGATAAAAAATGTTTTTTTATTTGCTTTCTTGTCTAGTATGTAGGCCATAATTTTGGGAGCATTGAAGAAGTTTGGATTGTGATCCTTTACCTTGAAGTTATTTATAAGCTTCAGTAGAGGGGTGTTTGCAGATCCCCTGAGCACGATCTCCTAGTATACAAATTACAAAGAATCCTGATTGTGCTCTTTCTCTCTTTCCTCTATTTATAGAACTAGGAGGATGTCTTTACACTTTTATGATATAAATATTTATGGAAACTATTTTTTCTATGAATTTGGCATGGATGAATTTCTTTAATGATAAATTTTGATTCTTTTTTGCCTCAGGTTATTGGTCCTATAAATTGTGCTAGGAGAGGTTGGATTAATGTAGAAATGGATGTCATAGTCTGTGAGGCATGTGGAGCACGTCTTCTCTTTTCTACTCCTCCTTCATGGGCTCCACAACAAGGTCTGACGATCTTTAATTTGTTAATTTTTCTTCTAAATTCATAGTTGAATGGCTCAAAATCAGTATATTGGTAGAAGTTTGAGGTTGTAAGTAAAGCAAAAGTTACCTCTCGAGTTTCCTATCTTCTCTGAGAAGAGTTGAGTTAGAGACAAGTTTATACATAAACTTGAAAACAAACATGAATTTGCACTTGAATATGTTACTGGTAGCAAATATTTTGGACTACTTTTTAAATGAACAATGAACCTCATTGTAAGTCCATGCCATTCCTCTTCTTTATTTGTTTGTCTTCCGAATGTATGAATTTCAGCGAAAGCTCTGATTACATTTCTTCCTGCATATATTAGATCGGATATCTTACGGAAAAATGATAGTGCACATTGCAAGTTACTAGATGTCTAGTTTTTCAATAGTTTCTGAATTCAAATTAATCCTCTTTTTTATAGTTGAAAGTGCTGCTGAAATATTTTGCTTGAAGTTGAACAATGGACATAAAATATTGTGTCCATGGAATGACAATGCATGTGATGAATCACTGGCACAATTTCCTCCAACACCTCCTGAAGAATTAGTGGAGAGATTCAAAGAACGTTCATTTGCTCTTCTGCGGCTTAGTGCCCTTCCTGTTATATCTTCTGTCGCTATGGACTATTTGAAATGCCCTCAGCTTGAGCATTTTTTGTCTATGCCATCTCATTCATCAATTGCCTTGGGTAATGGAATTAGGCTACTTGATGGCTGTAGAAGCAAGGATCTAGGCGATGCTACTGAAGACACTGCTGCCAATGCCTACAACCAGGTTTGTTATGTTTGGTAAACGGTTTATTATCATTTACAATTGCAAATGTTTCTCATGATTGGTGTCTTTTGACTTTTAGCAAATTATATCAAGCTTTAAGCATTGACTATTAAGCCCACTTTTCATTAAATTTTTTATTTATTTAAGTTGATACGTTGTTAAACTGGACCAGGACGTGTATAGACTATACTGTGGAGCTATCTATTTTCTATTTGAAATTTAAATAAATTATCTTCCTCTGAGGTTAATTTTAACCTAGGTTAAAGTTAGCCTTGGCAAACAAACACCCCTTTGAAGCTTGTATTTCTTCAGCAAACTATGCTGTAAGACAGAAACAGGGCAGTTCCATGCATATCCCTAAATTTATCACCTTATTTAGCCTTTTGAGTCTTTGAAAACAAGCCCTCCAATTCTTTTATACATCACAGCACAGTCCTTTGAGTTATGAACATTTGAAGTATAATAGGTAACACTGTTAGAGGTCTTGAATCATCTTAGCTAATGTCATTTTTTACCTTCCATCATTAATGCTATCTGCAAGTCCCCTAATTCTTGTGAACACAATTAAAGAACAAGGGGGTTCTTGTTGTTAAAAGAATTGATTGCCTTCTATGTAATTGGATAAGATTTTAGTGGTGCATATGTACTTTCTCTAGAACACAAATAGAGAGAACTTAACCCAGCCATATTTTTGCTGTTAGGTTTTAAGTTGTGTTCTTTTTTTTTTTTGGAAATATGCTCTGAGCCAATTAGAATAATCTAATGCTGGTACAATCATATATCAAAATATTTCCTCTTGAAGTGGTTGTTTTATGGCATTTATGAAAGAATTAATTTGAAAATTTTTAGGTTAAATATGTAAATCAGTAAGATTTCAGAGTTAGTTTTACAGTTACTCTGAAAGAAGTATTACATTTTGAAAGATTGTGATCGGACTTGCATGTTGCACCAGTGGACTGACGGTTAGATTTTTTGAAACTTGTTTATGCTGTACTGCATTGGTCTTTGCTGCTGAGTAATCCTTTGTTCCAGTTTTGACATATTTCTCCTATTTTGTTGTATATCTTCTTGTTTATTGTAATGGATATGAGTCTTTAGCTTTCCTAATGCTCTTCCTTACTACCATGATTAACAACTTCAGGCACATATGATTATAAATTTATGTGGCTGGGAACCCCGTTTGCTTCCATATACTGTTGACTTCGAGGACCTGTCTGATTCACCTCAGAAAATTGCCTACACAGTTTCTTCTGAACTAGACTCATCGTGTGGTCAAAACGATGTCGCAGGGAGTAACGGTGACAATTTATGCGATCCTGCATCCACTGTCTTGGATTGCAGGTTTTGTGGAGCCTGCGTTGGATTGTGGTCTTTCAAGCTTGTAAACCGTCCTTTGGAATTCTTCAAGTTAATTATTGATAATACTAGTAGTCAAAATGAGGAAATTTCTGGAACTAAAGATTTAGTTCAAGGACTAGGCATATCAAAGGCTGATAATTCAGGCAATGGCGATCTATGTGATAGCAAAGGCAGAGCTTTTGGCTTACATTTGACAATTGCCGGTGGGCCTCCACCAACTAAACAGTATTTTCGACCAAAAGTATCTTTTCCGGTTATTAGTCGGCATATAAGAGCTGATTTTGCATCTAGTTCTGGTTTTAGATATGACCAGTGTTCATTGGTGAGATCTGAAGCTGCTGTTGGATCTTTAAAGCACAGGAGAACTGAAGTGGGAATTTCTGATTCAAAATCTCCGAATGATGACATTGAAGAAACAAATTTGTTGGCAATGATAAGCACATCATCATGTGGTGATACACCAGAAAAAGATCATCCTTTAAATCATTTTGATTTTGAATCTTCAGTAAGTAATGTGAGTGCAAATACTACATGTGAAACTATTGACAAGAATCCTTGTCTCCAAAATGAAGGTAATCAATATTCAAGCAGATCTACGAAGAAACCATCCTATTCAGTCATCGGGGACGAGAATGTTGATTTATCTGGTAAATGTTTTCCTTGTTGCATATGAATAAATAAATAAATAAATAATTGGAGATTTACATTTTTTTAAATTTTTTTTAATTACATATTAAACCACATATTCTTTTATTTTACAACTTAACCCTTCAAATCTTCTAAATATAACATATTAAGGGGTTCAAAGTTTTTGAATGATGTTTTTTACTGATTATGATTATTTAAAAGTTTGTTACTAAGAACTTGTATACAAAAAAAATTAAATATGTTTTTAAATGCATGTGTAATAATATTTTTCATTTTTAGAAGATTTGAGCAGTTAAATTGTAAATGTATTTTATACATGAGTTCTTTGCATGTTAGAATTGATGGTGTTATATGAGCAGCGGATGCACATTATTGTTTGTTACATGACTCACTTGTTATGTCTTTTCGGATTCACTTATAGATTTTAAAGTTCAGTTTGTTGTTGTGTTGATGTACAATGAGGCTAGCGTGAAAAAGGCTTTTGCATGATTAGCTATGACCGCTAAAATTGCATTTAAGCAACTCCCTAAACATCTTTCATGATAATCAGGATTGTTTGGTTCAATGTTGTTATGGTATTATGTTATGTTTTTTGTATAAATTTAATTGTTTAATTTGATGACATGTTTAGATGACATTATAAAAAATTATATGATTGCCACTCTACAATGATATCTAGATGTCTCTAAAAAGCAGGTGGGGTTGAATTAATTTATTATTGTTATCTTCTAATATAATGATAATGAATCAAATTATTAAATATTTAGATAACACAAATATCTAGATAAATTGAGGCTCCCTTGATAGTACTAAAGTTCTTCATAGAACATAGAATTAAGAGTCCATTTGGTTGAAGGCAAGTTTTGTGACTTTTTTAGTCTTGTATTGATAATTATGTATGCTATGAGATAAAGTTAATTTGTTATATTAAGATTTATTTAAGGTATAAAATAAAGCAAATGATTGCATTGGTATATCTGTAGGATGTGAAATAAATTAATTTTTAATATTAGAGTTTGTGTAGAATTTGTTATTGTTGATAATTGTGCTTGATTTGAAATGTTGTGGCAACTTTAATCATACCTGAAAAGTCTTGAGCCAAATGGATCCTGTGTTATTTTCATGTAAAACTGAAGATTGGAAGATAAGATGCATGGTTAATGTTTTTCAAGAAATCTGAAGAAAGTAGAGCATGCAAAAGTTATGCGGTGGGAGCATCATAAAATAATTACGATATGTTGAAGTAGTATCACAAGTTGGGGTGAGAGTATAGCTCGAAGATCGATAATGGCTCGATGTTTAGATTGAAATTTAGCTCAAATTGAACTCGACTCAAGTTTATTGAGCTGAGCCTCAAGCCATGGTCGGATTGGATCGAAGTTGGCTTGATCTCTATTTTTTAATTATAAATAATATATTTATTGATTTCATATAATTATTTATTACTTATACATTTGTATATGTGTTGGCTATTTAAAATATCTGTTTAGGTTGACCAATTTCAAATCCTAATTGAGCTAACTTTTTTTTATTTTTTTAAAAATTTTAATTCTTTGGATGGCTTAAATTAACTTGATTAAAGCTTGAGCCAACTCGAAGTGAAATCAAACTAGCTCGAACTCGAATTGAATTGAGATGAACCGAGCTTAAGATGTGTTTGGCTTGGCCTAAACTTGGATGTTCTCACCCCTAATCACAGGTTGCCTTGGACATGACCTAAAAAAATTCGTAAAAGCCAATACCAAATAATTTAGATAAGAATATCGATGATGATGATTATGATTTAGCCGAGATGCAAATTTTCCAGCCCTTAAATTGTTGTATTATAAGCAAGAAACATGAATTTGCTAAATCAGTTTCTTCTCTTGCTTTTATTCATAGGATATGCCAGTCAGATGCAAGTTATTTTAAGTGAAAAAGGGGAATTTGATCCAATCAGGCAGCATAGGCCATTCTGCTCCTGGATAGCTTCTGATGAAAGCAAAAGTTTGCCAGGATGGAAAATGACACTCTTGGCTTTAAATAATCTAGAAAAGATATCCTCTCAGCAGCCAGAAAATGCAGATGTAGCTCTTATTTCTCTCCTCGAGGTAAAAATTTGATTTTTTTTCGGAGTAAACGTGTTATTATGTTCTTCTTTGATGCATTTTTTACTCTCGTATAACTTGCTCATCATGATTATTCTGCGTTTTGTTCGTGCAGGCTGACGATCCGATTGCTTCAGTTAGAAAGCTTTTCATGTCCCCTCCTGCCAAAAGATTGAAGAGTAGTCACTAATCCTGTTCTGGAATCACCTGCTTTCCCTTCGCAATATGAACTGCAGGTGATTTTGTTTTTTTACTGTTTTACTACGAAGTCCCTTGGTAAAGTTTCTTAGCTTTATTTCGACTTAGTTTAATTTTTGACTTCACCTTAATTTTAATGTGTTTGAATTAATATATTAAATAAGTTCAGAAAGGGTTGTATGTTTATGGGATTCTTTTTAACTGAGATAAAATATAATTTTTGGTTTGAGATCTGTGAAATATTTGAAATGATAATAATTTTATGTTTAGAATTTGTGTGGGACTGAAAATATTTTTTATTTAATATTAAAATTTATGATAAATTGCGTCTAAGCCCCTGAAGTAGATGACTATTTGGAAACTAGTTTTATTGTCTGAGGACCTAATGATAGCCAAATATGCAAATCTCAGATACCTAAGTTGAGAAATTAAAGGTTGGGATAAGATTGCAAGCACCACCACTACTTTGGGCTGAATGCATTATCTTATTGATAAGATTAATTTTAATTCAAGTTAAAATTAACTTAGGCAAGCATACAAGTATTAAGATCTTGTGATTTAATGCCAAGTCCTGAAATTAATCTTATTGGGATTAGAAATGTTGGTTATGCCCTTGTTATATATTTCATAAATTTTATTACTTGTGTTGGTAATTGTTAAATCCCTCGAGATGTGAAAATTTTATTGGGTTTGGTCAGCGGACGGATGACCATCATGTCAGCTATGGGCGGCTCCCCACTGTTGATGTGGTGCCCCGTATCAATCGGCCGAACGTAATAATTGTTTTTAGATGTGGTAATTAGCTTGGTTGTTAAAGTCTAGTGAAAAATGTTTATGAAAAGTTTGTAATGTTATGCTTCTTTAATAAATGATCATAGTTTAATTATTTAAATATCTTTATTTATTTGATAAATTTTCAATTGTATGATAATTATTGAAATAGTTGGAGTAGACTTAGTTTCAAGAAAGTAGTCTAATTTATATTAAAAAAAATAAAAATAGTAGGGCAATTTAAAACGGGGTATAGTAGAATGATAGGGTAATTTTTCTTTGATTTTAGATTTTTTTGGTAGCATTTGTGTAAACCTTAATGGAGACGATTTGTGAATGAAAAGTTTTTTATTTGCATTCATGCGTGGATCTCTTTGATAGTTATGACCTCCGATGATTATTACGATAATTATATTTTGATTCGTTGTGACGAATAGCCTTGATCGTTGTAATGATCTTTTCTTTGGTACTATCGTTCTTACTTACAAGTTTGATTATTCGTAGTTGGTTAATTTATTATTTATGTTTTATTCCATCGTATTCATATTTCTTGGAATTCCGTTTGTATAAAAATATTTGAATTTTTTTATCAACTAAAACTTTCTACTTCACCAAAATCGCTTTAAGGTATGAACCTGATTTTTTACTTTGAAATTGAATTTGGTATAAAATAAAATAAAAAACTTTGAAGGATGATTTTTTTTGTTTTTTTAATGGGAGATTTACGTAGAGAACATTGAATTCATCACAAATTACGCATTTCACCATCATTTAGTAAATATTACGCATATCACACTCTCCTTATTGTTACAATAGAAATGTAAAACCCATAAGTAATATAAGGAGAGTGTAATATGCGTAATATTTACTAAATAATGGTGAAATATATAATTTGTGATGAATTCAATGTTCTCTACGTAAATCTCCCTTTTTTAATATATATTGTATGATATAGAATAAAGTATGCTAGATGTGTTAAAAATTAGTTGGGAAGTAAAGTGAATTGAAATCTTAATCAAAGTTTTAAAATTTAGTTTTGATCACAATATTAAAGTATTGATTTTGACAGTTTTGATTATTTAAGTATCGGTAGTTTTGATTTTTCTTATTATCGAAATAATTGAGTTTATGCTGAAATTAAATTTCAGTAATTTTTTTGAATTGATTTTAATCAAAATTAATTTAAAATTTTAAAACTCGATAGTTTTGATCTTGGTTTCTTGTAAATCGAATAACCGGAATTATTAGTCATGATCATTTTTTTGTGAAAGCTAAATTTTTTTTATATTAGACAAAGTTTAATTTTAATTTTAATAATTAATTTTATCTCATATTTTAAATAATTTTTAATATAATTAATTTTATTTTATATTATATATAGTTTTTAATATAATTAATTAATTTTATTTCTGGGATCTCAAAGATAACTAAAATTTGTGCCGTAAAAGTTATTTTTAAAAAAAATAATTACCGAAAGCTCCTAATAATTAATTTTTAATTTTATTTTAGTTTATAGCTTTAAAAAATCTTTTAATTGGTTCTTAATTTTAAAATTTTATAACAATAAAGTTTCTGTAAATTATAATTATTATATAAAATATAACGGCTTTGATAAGGTTACTATCGCGAGATTGTGAGGCGGTAACATGTGAAAGAGTGATGAAAGAAGTTTCATTAATAGCATGTTTTAAAAAATTTAAAAAAATTTTATGTGAAATTAAAGTTTATTAATAACAATTTGGAGAAATTTTAATTACAATATTAATTAAATTGTAGGAATTTATTAATAAAATTTTAAAAATTATTGACTTAAATATAATTAAAAATTAAATACAGAAATAATTAATCTTTTTTTAATCATATTTTCCTCCAACTAACATCATTGAAATTTTGAATCAGTGCAAATGTGGTTCATTTATTCAAATAAGTTAAATAAGCTATTTTGTTATTGATTTAATTTATTTGTACAACTGTGATGCGCTATTATAGTTTTTATAGTTTTTTTTATTTGAATAAAAAAACCTATACTTTGGAAATTCGAAATAACATTAGGTCAGTAGAAATTATTTGGTCAGGCCGACTTTTCATGTTATTTCTTAAGCGCGCGCAGTAAGTGCGCGCCGCGTGTGCACGCTGTCTCGCACACAGCGCCAGCCCGAAACTGCGAGGAAACACCGTTTTACCCCATTTTCTCACAGTTTCACATTATTTTTTCATATTTTTGTAAAAATATTTTTGCATAATGCATTTTAATTGATGTACATTCATATACAAATTTCAGCAAAGTGAATACAAAATGAAACAAGGTCAATATAAAGTCACAGATATATTATATTTATACATAAATATCTGTGACTTTGTATTGACCTTATTTTACTTTGTATTTACTTTGCTGAAGTTTTTATATGAATGCACATCAATTAAAATATATTATGCAAAATAATTTTTTACAAAATTATGAAAAAATGATGCGAAACTGTGAGAAAACAACATTTTCTAACCGTTTCGGGCGTGGCGCTGTGCGCGAGGCAATACGCACACACGGTGCGCGCCTACTGGGCGCCTAAGAAATGACATGGAAAGCCGATCTGACCAAATAATTTCTCCTAGTTCAGAACAAGCTAAAGATTCTGACCGTTATATTTAGTTTTTTTAACTAGGATAAATTACATCAATGTCCACGTAAGTTAACATTCTCTTTAAGGTTGTTAATTTTGCTCAAAAATCGAAGATCGCTCGAAAATTGAATAGAATTTTGAATCGAATCGAGTTCGATTCGATCTAAATGAGCCGACTAATGAGCCGTTTTTTTGGCTCGAAAATTTGATCAATCAATCTTGAGCCGGCATAGGATAGGATCGAGATGGCTCGAAATCGGCTCGATTAAAAAAATAAAAATATTATATATATATATATATATATATATATATATATTTATATATGTAACTAGATTTAGTATGTAGTTTTTTCAGTAGTTTATTGGAAAGCTTCATTAGACTTTCATTAGAATTTTCTCTGTAATCACTTAAATCATATTTATTGTAAATTATTTTTTTTATTTTTATCTTTAAATGATAGATCAATGCGAATAGCTATAGTTTAAGGTGATTAGATAAACAAATATATTTATACATAATATCCAGATAAAAGATCGAAAATTAATCAAAAGTCGGATCAATTTTGGCTCGAATCGATAACAAATGAGCTAGACCCAGCTCGAATCGAGATAGGATTGAACTCTCCTGGTTCATTCTCTGGATCGAATCGAGATCGAATCGAAAACTTTCAATTCAATTTTGAGCCGAGGTCGGATCGAATCGTTAATAGCCCTAATTCTCTTATCTAAATATAGAAGTATTATTTTCATTAACTTTAAGAAATTACGTGACTTGAGTACTTTATAGGATGTCACTCATCTCATTACCACTCGAGCCCAAGTACGATTAACTATGATGTTTCTCATTATTAGTCTCATAGTTTTTCCTCAAAAGACGCTTCTATTATTTGAGATTATATTATTTATTTACACAACTTAAGAACTTTCTTCTCTTTTTGGCATAGGATAATTTATTTATGTGCCCCTCTCACTACTATTTATCAGCTTAAAAGCCAGTTAAAAGCTGCACTTTACTCTAGTAATTCTTTTTCTTGAGATATTACTCGGCGATTACTTCTTGCTCTCTTGAGCTACGAGAGCTTCTGCCTAGTTCATTATCAAACCATATTGTATTGTAGAAAGTTAACTCTAATATTATATTATAGCATCTCGTGATCCAAATATAGAGGTATTGCTCGTTTTAACTTAACAGAACTGCGTGACCTAACATTTAGGATTACGTTATCTATTTATATAGCTCATAAACTCTACTTTCTGACATGGGACGACTCACTTCCTTGCTCTTATTACCACTATTTATCAGCCTAAAAGCCTGCTAGAAGTTGCACTTTATTTCAATGATTCTCTCCCTTGAGACGTTACTCGGTAATCACTTCGCCCTCTTCGATTACGAGCATCACAATAAGTATATGATTTTAAAAATTTAATATTTAAATTTTTAACTTTTGATATAATTATTAATAAGACTTTTTTAAATTTTATTATTATTAAAATTTTATAAAATTCTCAAACTCCTCTCTCTCTCCTATGCTAGCGAGTGAGGGCAGCCCCTTCTCTCTCCCTCTGTCCCCCTCTTTGTTCTCTCTCTCGCTTCCTACCTCCTTTCTCTCTCTTCGCACAGTCATATGTTGCGTAGGTGCACATGACATGTGGAAGGATAATGAACAACTTCTTTTTGACGAGTCATTCGCACAATTACACAGAAAGAGACGGGAAGAGAGAGAGAGGTGGGGTAGAGCAAGCGGTGCAGCCGCTCATTCGCTTATGTAGTTAAGATATATATATATATATATATATATATTTTCTTAATAGATTAACTTAATTTTCAAGTGGACTTTTACGTTTGATTATTTTGATGACCTAATAAATGTAAAGAGTGGGTAATATTTTTTTAGAAAACTAAATAAAAAATATAACATTATTTTAAAAATTAAGAAAAACAGAAGAAAATTAGGAACAGAGAAAAGGAACGCCAGATAAGTAAACTTTTGGACTACAAAAATTGACCAAAAAATTTAAAAAAAAATCAAAATCGAGGTTCAGAAGTCCGAAGACTCCCGAACTAGGGTTCCTTCCTGCATCTGCTCGGCACTCTCTCTCTCTCTCTCTGCTCAGGAATTCGGCGGATTCTTCTGCGGCTATATAAAGGCGAAGGATGGCGTCGGAGGCGTCGAGGTCTGCCCCTTCGCCCGACTCCTATATCGGGAGTCTCATCAGTCTCACCTCGAAGAGCGAAATCCGATACGAAGGCATCCTCTACAACATCAATACCGAAGAATCCAGCATCGGATTACGGAACGGTGAATTCTCTTGGCTTTTCTTTTTCATCATCTCGGAACCCTCTATATTGTATCTTTTATTGCGCTGCTCAAAGTCTGGATTTTAGGGTTTGTCGAGGATTTCTGCTTCTGTTTTTTCCGTGTTTTAAATTTGTGGCATGGCCCTGCTGGATTGATTCCGTTCAATTATTGGTTTGTATGGAAGTCTTTAGGCAGGCAAATCTTGGCCTTTCTTGGAAATTTGACTTTATTTCCTCATGATTATTGTTAATACTTGAGTATTTAGTGTTTTAGCTATTTATTGGAGAATGTCTACGTTACTGTTGTTGATCTTGTTCTTAGACTGTTACTATTCATATGAGGCTTTTCTGATTATTTAACATCCTTCCACATAAAGACAATCGAAAATTGTGGAGCCAATATTGCCGATGAAGTGTTTTTCCCACAACTTCCGATGTATAGTTCTGAGCAGAGAAATATTTGATATATAACTGGAACTTCAGGACCTTTAAATATTATTCAGTTCTCATGATTTTTTTTTTAAATTTAAAACAATTCTCATGTTTTATATGAATTGCAATCTATGTCTTTTGATCTACATGTAAATTTCCTTTTATCTTAAATCATATTAATAAGCTTAGTTAACTGAGTTGTGTACTACGGGTGGACTGTCTTACCCAATCATAATATTCTCATGTCACTTCACATATGCTTTGTGCCCTAGGTTGACCAGGTTTTGTGGCCATAAAAGCAATAGTGTAGAATAATCAGCATACCGAAAAAATCCTGTTGTCCTTTATATTGGCTGCATTTTCAAGTTTTATGATAACTTCCCAGCAGACAGAGCTTCTTGTCTGGTAGGCTTGTGGTGATGCACTTAAGAGATGATCATGTCTATTACTTCCAAGACATTAAAGGGTTCCAATATTGCAATATGCAAATGCTCTATCATACTGATGCTGATACATAGACAATGTTAAAGAATTACTAAGATGTCATTTTTTTATCTGGCAAAGAGGAAATATTCCTTTCAATTAACCTGAGTATGAGAGTTATATTTAAACCCTCATATTTATTTCTTTGACATAGAAAATGATATTTTTAAATGTGTCAAAGCCTATAATTTTATCCTTATTACGTTAAAAAGGTGGATATCTCTTCTATTATGAGTTGTTAGGAAACATATCTAGTGCATGTGCTGACCCAAGTGGTTGGAATAAGTTTATGAATGATTGAGTCCAGTGCAAGGTTTCAAATTCAACCTATGCTGGAATAAAGAAGTTATTCTTTGGTGTTGTTGAACCTGTCAGTTTAATGTAGCAGGCTGTGTTACCTAGTTCTAGCATCAAAACAGCTATCTGATTGGAACTTTTTCTATTATTTTAGCTCCAATTTCAGCCCTTATGCAAGTAAACAGTTTTATGTTCAGCCATAATCTAGGAAACAATTGATAATGACCAAACCAAAAATTTTTTAGTTGAAAGCAAATAGGCATTTTGATTTATCAAGAAACCCACTTCATGTTTCTCAACAAATTGAAAAAAAAATGCCATCAAACTTAACAAGTTTTCAAATTATCATCTCATTATTATCCTGAATAGTCTTATCCAATTATTTAATTTTGATTTTATTAAGCTTTTTTTTTCCAGTTAAAACTGTATAGTGTTGTCTCTGATGTTGATTCCAACATATCAATTTTTTGGAATTTATAAGCTTTAAGCTAGCTGCCTTTAGCTGATCTCTCTTTCTTTAACTCCTTCCATTACCATATTATTTATTTTAAAACTCCATTTCAGTTTATTTTCCACCATCTTATTTTCTGTCTATTTTACCCATGCATTCTCCCTAATATAACATTTTTACTCTCTCTTTATTAGTTTACCACATTTCAATCTCAACATTCTCAGTTCTCTATTCAAGCTTCTGAACCAATCTTTTAATTAGCTCTTAATGAGTTCGGTGCCATATTGTGGTTTTTTAACTACTAGAACCAAATTTTAACATTCCTCTCCAATTTCATCTAGGATTTCTCTGGCACCTAATGATTATGCATTTTTTTTTTCATCTGAACAACCCCGTTTTTCAAATAAGCATACTAAAAATGTTTTTTCCTAACCATGTTTTTATTTCATTTGTACTTTGGCGTTTTGACATTTATGCACATCATGAAACCGACAAATTTTGGTTCATTTATGCTTGTGGTGGTGAAATGCCTTTTAGTCTCAGCCATTAATATATATAGATCATTCACCTCAAGTTGTTGGGAGTAAGTCTTTGTTGTTATAGTAGATCATTGCCCTTACTCAGTCAATTTTTGAAAAATGAGATTCCATTTTTTAAAATAATACTCAGTACTGGATTGTTAAACAAAGCTATTCCCATCATTTAAATAAACCATGATTATGTTGTCAAAATATTTTGTGGCAAACCATTTCTGTGTGCTTGTTTCCTTGCATGACATAAGTAATCAATTGTGCTGATTTTTTTGCTACCGATTTGTTACATTGTGTTAGTTCGATCCTTTGGAACTGAAGGACGAAAGAAGGATGGCCCACAAGTTTCTGCTAGTGATAAAATATACGAGTACATACTCTTCCGTGGAAGTGACATCAAGGTATTACTAAGAGCTAGTAGTATTTCAATATTCGGTGAATAACATATTTCATTAGTAACGAATAGCAGCACTGCAGCTGCTTTGTTGCTGCAAGAAAAATTTATTATTTGTAGTTGCACTGCCTTTTATGGTTTAAAGTCAAAATACGATTTGTTCTCAGAGGCATTCTCATACTTTAAATTCTTGTGGTTCTACAGCATATGCTCGCCTTTCGTTCTTCTTCTACCTATATAGTTTTCAAGGCTTCCCCGAGCTTTCTTTGTCTTTAATTATGTGCTATAGTATATTTGAGAGCTCAGATAGCCATGGTACTTTTATTTGTATGCATGTGAACTAAGAATAGGGTGTGCCTTCTGTTTGATAACCAGTCTTTCTGATTTCCTAAAGTTAGAAGAGTTTCTTCAATGAATATAAGAAAGACGTGGTGTGCTATATTGGCGTTCATTTATTTTGGTAGAAGGAAAAGGCCATGCATGGCATTTTAAAATAGTGTACCTTTGGTTAATATAGTCATATCCTCTATTAATGCAAAGATCAATTCCCTTGAATGAGACTTATGTGAAGTTTTTGTGCAAATTAGTGCAAGAATCATTAAACATTTTTTCTATATTAAAAGCAGTTTCCAATTGTCATGTTTTGCATCTTGTGGATGACTGCAATTTTCTAAGGACTTTAAACGGCTTTTTACTGGTATACTGCTTTCAAATAATCAAATTACATACACCATCTAGTTATTTAATATTACTTGTACATCACCTAAATCTATAATATTATTAAGGTACTGCAGTTTAACAATAATAATTGTAAATGTATTACTTTTAATCAAAGTGTAATATATATACACATCTATATAGGATAGTAATAAGATCAGTGATTTTATATGGTACTGAGTGTTAGCCCATAAAGCAGAAAAATATAAATAAAATAAATATCACAAAGATAAGAATACTAAAGTAGATGAGTGAGTATACATGAAAGGATAAGATGAGAATTTAGTATATTTGTGAAAAATTCGAGTACCCTCAATTAAAGATAAGTTAAAAGAGAGTCGACTTAAATGATTTGGACATATAAATTATAGGCCTATAGAAGCCTAGCAGAGAGAGTTGGGTCATTGGTTCTTGTTCATATAAGAAGAGAAAAATGAAGACCAAAAAGAGACATGGCAAGAAACTATAAAGAGTAACCTTGTATATTTAGAGTAAAATGAGGAGCTGTTATTTGATAGAGAGTGGTGGAAACAAAGAATTCATTTAGCCGACCTCACCTAATGAGATAAAGGCTTAGTTGTTGGTGTTGTATATTATGTAGATGATTTACAAGTAATAGTAAAGATTTAGATAGTATAAGTGTAATGTGGTGTTTTAAAATATCAAGTAATGTTAAAGATTTGAGTGGTGTCTAATTTAATGTTTTGATAGTGGTATACTAGTACTTGACCCCTACTTTTAAACATTAAACATATTGGTTGAAGTCCAAGTCTTTTAAGAACCCACGAAATCTTATGAGTGATCTCTTTTAATGACAATAGTTATCTGCTTTTAATGTACTTCTCGCTTATCTTGCCTATACTTCTCTGAAGCTTGGTTTCTTCTTTCTTACTGCACCCATTTTATATACTCACTCACCTTCGACATTGTTGCATGATAGGGATCCAAAAATTTGCATTCTGACTAGCGACTGACTACAGATACTAGTGTTCTGATTTATCAGTGTTGAATGTTTTACAGGATTTACAAGTTAAAGCTTCACCACCTGTTCAAAATACACCTGCTTACAATGATCCTGCCATCATTCAGGTGATTCATAATTGGCTGTACTATTGTCTTCTGATTAGCGTGTTATCCATTAACACTGGCTATCTTTTGCAGTCGCATTATCCTCGTCCTCCACCTACATCTTCAAGCTTGTCTTCCACATTTCCTCTCGGAAGCGGATCTGCTCCCGATCTCAGCTCACATGCTACTCAAGTGGGTCTTCAGCGCCCAACCTTTCAAGGCAGCTTGCCCCATTATCCAACTGGTGGAAACTTAGGTTCTTGGGGTCCGGCACCTCCTCCACCAACAGCAAATGGTTCTGGGCTTGCAATGCCAATGTACTGGCAAGGGTATTATCCACCCTCTGTTGGGCTTGCTCCTTTGCAGCAACCTTCTTTAATGAGGCCATTACCTGGACTCTCTATGCCACCAATGCAGGCGACAATGCAGTTTCAGGGCATGAATACATCTTTATCATCTCCTGCTCCAACTTATCCAGAATTCCCTCCTTTATTTCCGCCAGCTGTTGAGATGCCACAAAGTTCAACTGCAAATAAGGTTTCTGCAACCTCTCTTCTTTCTGCGACCCCTAGCAAAAGCTTTCAACTCGATACCCCGACTACTCTTAACATGGAGAGTGTCGCATCCTTACCCCAAAACATACCATCTGCTGCTAGCAGCAAGCTGAAGGTTGGTCCTAATTTGTCTTTGGTTAACCAGGCTGAAGCTGAGTCTATTCCTTCCAGTGACGGGTCATTCAGTTTAAACAAACCACAAAACATCACCTCAATGCCAGCTTTGTCACAGTCAGTAGAAATGACCCCTAAGCTGGTGAATATTAAACCTGTGGAAGATAATAGTAAACTGATGTCACCAGAACCGCTGGCACCTGAGCAAGAAGCTAAGACTAAGCCAGCAGCTGTTGGAAAAGAGCCAATCTTGCCACTGCCTATACCTGCTTATAACAAGGTGTGACTTTCCTTTTACCAGTTCGTTAATTGTTACTTGTTATGAGCTATTGCATTTGGATATTCATTTGTTACAAAATGCTTGTTCTCTTTCTGAGTAGAAAATGCAAATTTTGTTGCATATGCTAGTAAAGCTTAGTTGAGCTGGAGAACTGCATGAATTGTTTGACCATAACCTAGTTTTCAAACACATTTAGTTTAGAAAATAGTTATGCTTACCACTTAGCAAGTGAGGTTCTGCTCCATTATAGCTACACCTGCAGGCTGTTGCTAGGTTGTTATCGATCTACATTATTATCGGATTATTTTACAACTAATTTGATTGGTTGCCTGCTCCGGTCAAGTATTCTTTCATAATTATTGACTTTTAGATAAAGGAATGTATAAGTTCCAGAAGAAATCTTTTTCATAGCTTGATTTAGTTCCATTGTAGTTTTTTCAATGGAATAAAGCCTAAAACATTTCTGCAGAAATTAGGATTATAAGTGCAAAATTTCGTAAATTTGCACAATGTCCAATTGTAAGCATGTTGAAATGTTTAAATGCTTAAACAATTATGGATATAGAAGGGACCTCCACAAAATGCATTCAAAAGCTTTTGAATGAAGACACGTTGGAGAAATTTTATGGTTGATGGAAGCATTAATTGCACCTTCTTATTTATCCACTGGTCTCTTATGGAATTGAACCAACACAGTTGTATGTTCCCAATCAACCTTGATTGCATTGTTAAACTTTTGGGTGAAAGACTCACTGTTGTGTCTGCCTACATTACTTCAAATGAACTACTACACATTTCTTGATCATGATATTAGTTTTTAGTGTTTAATGATTTTTAAGAAATGATTTTTAAGATGATGGTATCTCTTAATTTAGTTTTCTTTTTTTTTTCAGCCTATTGAAGCCAATTTAGTCACTCATGAAAGCAGTAGGGGCCGTGGAAGAGGAAGAGGAAGAGGAAGAAGCGGCGGGGTAATGCATTTTGTTCCGAGATCAATCTGCTGTCCACTTTACTGTTTGAACTTTTTTACTTTCTTCCTATGCATGTATTTATATGATTTCATTGACTTTTTTATTAAATGTCTGTCCATGTGAGTACAGATACCCAACTAATTCGATTGAGTAGAACCTGGTTAAACCGAATCTTGTGAGTTGGGTGTAGATCAAAAATGACATGTTTGAGCTGGTTCAGTTTTAGAATCAATTTCTAAACCAAGGTGGAAATTGTGGCGATCAATTAATGTAAAGAAAGAGGCCCCAATAAATGTAAGTGTTGGGGAAGGGATTTGAATCTGAGGCAACTA
Organism: Apostasia shenzhenica; assembly: GCA_002786265.1. NCBI lineage: Eukaryota > Viridiplantae > Streptophyta > Magnoliopsida > Asparagales > Orchidaceae > Apostasia > Apostasia shenzhenica. The sequence continues at coordinate 2,025,747 of KZ451979.1, forward strand.
TTTTGGTGGTATTTTGATTGACCTGGACTAAATAGCTAGAGCAAGATATGTATGCTTAAATTAATAAAATACGAGTTATTATATAAAACCGTATTTTCATATTTATTTTATTTTCCTTGAACTGGCTCAACTCCTATTTAGTGTTTCATGTGAACTTGGAACCCTCTCAAATTAGTGTGAAACCAAACCTTTTGGCTTGTGATTGAATTTGGAAGTGTCAATCCAATTCTAAGTTGACATAAAGTTCGAGCTAGTATCCGAGTTTTGGTTCTTTTTAGACCTACTAGTGTGTAATTTGTGAATAGTAGTTTTGGTTAATAAGGTAATAAAGGATGGAAGGGCAAGCATTGGGCATATTGTTGCATTATCTCTTATGAATTAGAGGCTACCGGTGTCGTTAAAATAGCATCTATGCTATGAAGACTTTTATTTAGCCACGAACATCGATCTTTTATTGATTAAATAGTAGGGATGCTCCTACATCAGGCTCTTTGTGAGGATTTCAAAATATTCGGACATTATTAAACGGAACATAGTTGTTGCTTCATTAGGAATATTTTACTAGCAATTCTTTGATATCCTATGTGGTGAATATGAAAGTTTGTCTTATATTTGGGTAACATTGAGGGAGAATTCATGAATTACTTCTCCTCGCACAACAACAAAAATTTCACAACAGCTATGAAGTCTCCCCATGCTAGTTGAGATCAACTACATTTCTCTTTTCCATTCTGTTTTTTTTTTTTTGAAAATCCCTCTTTTTAAGAGCTAATGAGTCAAGATCGTGTTTAATAATCATGTCTCAAATCATTTTGGATCTTCCCTTTCCCTTTTTATTGTTGTGAATCCTTATATATGCATTTGGTCTTTTAGAGGTCGGTGATGCTTATCTTATTGTGTTGCACACGCGTTCTGTTTTAGAGATTTATTTGTAGTGTGGTCCACCCAATGTGTGATAATTCATCCTTCGGCGCATCACAAATTGGTCGCATTGTTAGTTATTTTGCTACTTAACCAACAAAAATTCTGTGAGGGACATGCAACTTCCCATCACATGTAACTCCTTTTTAACTCTATTTTGATCGTCCCTGCTTGATTTTGGTATTAGCATCCTCAAATTTTTAGAAAGTACATTTAGGTGGTATGCATGTATATAACTTAAACTATATAAGATGCATAAGTAAAACAAATAGAAATTATTTAGTTGAAAGATAGGAGAAAAGAGGTAGACTAATATTTACTTGTTCAAATGTTATTCAAAAAGACTTCAATAAGTTGGGAATAAATCTTGATTTGCATGACTATTATAAAGATTAACCTATAGTTCTTTGCAGTGATGATGAGCAGTATCTGGGTTTCAGTCCCTGGATAACTTCCATTGCATCTGTATTAGATACCAGACTAATTCTCTTTTGTTGCTATGTTCCAATTTCTGTAGGTTGTATTTTTTCTTCTCTTGAAGTTTTACCTAATGACATGAACCTCCTATCCTTTTTATTTTTCTTTGAGTTTGTATGCAGTTACAATAGGAACCTGGCATTCTTACTCTTATGGATGTTTGATATTTTTTCTTATTTTATGATTTCATTCCACTGATTTGATATGTATTGGTTTAATGTCATTTTTGGCAGTATCCTCGCCCAGTGGCAAATTTCACAGAAGAATTTGATTTCTCAGCTATGAATGAAAAGTTCAACAAGGATGAAGTCTGGGGCGACCTTGGTAAAAGCAGGGCCCATTCAAGTAACAGAGATGGAGAAGAGGATGATGAAGCTGATGGCTACGAGGAAGACAATGGCCAGACTCCAAAATCTAACATCAAGGCAATTCCTCCCTCCCTCTCTCTCTCCCTCTCCCTCCCTCCCTCCCTCTCTCTCTCTCTCTCTCTCTCTCTCTCACCACTTGTGCCAAACCGAAACTCTGATACGACTTGCTGTCATTAAATGAAAATTGCTAACCTTGTCCACGAAACCCCATGCGACAAAGAAAGCTAAACATCATATTCGAAAAACCTAGAGATTTTCTTTTGCAAAATTCGATTACGAGGAGTAAAGATTGCTAGAATAACACTCTTTTAAGACCTTTTACTCACTGTAAGGTAACAATTACAGCACGCTTGTCACAAGTTTGGCAATTAGCTCATTAGCTAGAATTGGATTTGGATTTGGTGGCTCTTTTCGGGGACTCACAGAAGAGTTATGAAGGTCTTCTTCTAAAATTACTTAGACAGAAATAGAGAGTTCTCTTCGTTCTTCTTTTCCTCTCTTTGTTCTTCTCCTCTAACTATGATGATGATGGAACTTGAAGACTAATTCACCTATACTTCAGATCAACACCGCTGGACATAATCTCTCAATGAACATCTATTAATGCTCTTCACTGTGGACCTCTGCTTCATTCTAGCAATTTTCACTAAGCAGAATCAAGCGCTCACATCGAACTCGTACTGTTGCCACTTTTACAGCTAGAAAAGGTTTAATAGAACTAGGGTTGTTAACGAGTCAAGTTTGTGTGATTTTGGGTCAACTCAAACTCAACTCGAAATGACTTGGCTTCGAGTTGTCTCGAAATACATTTCGAATTGACTCAAAATAAATTTTATTTTAACTTGTATAGATAATAAATTTTATCTTTAATACTATTTTATTTTATGTTATTATATTTAATTAAAAGAAATGAAAATTTTAGGGTGTGCTCATTATAGGAATTGAACTTAGATTGCTCAATATGTAAAGAATGAAGCTAATCGCCACATCCAACTAATGTTTATGTTTTATAATAGCACTAATTATATAATATATATTTCGAGTCAACTGGAAAATCATTTCGAGCGAGTCAAGCTTGACTCGAAATCTTGAAATATAATTCGAGTCGTCTATGTAACTCGTAACTCAACTCGAAAAGACTCTAATCGAACTCGATTCGAGTCAAAATTCGAGTGAGCTTCGAGTTTTGAACAGTTTTAACAACCCTAAATGGAACTTTAGTGTGATCTCCCAAGAATCCCCTCTCACATCGTTGTCCCATGCAATTCAATTGTGGATTAATGTAGCCCTTGTTCTGCAACTATTTGTAGATTTATGTTACCACTTCCATATAATCAACTAAAATTCCTTGACCTTCTAGAAGCGCGCATTCAATTCACTTAGAAAAATATCTTAGTAAATAGACCAACTAGCAACTCCTTAGAATCTCGAGTATCTCTACGATGTGAGGTGTCACTTTTCGATGATTGCTTCTTCGAAAAGCTTTTCAAAGTCTTCTTCGAAGGCTTCTTTGAAAGGTTTTGCCAAAAAATTCTATTCTAGAGGATGTTTCTCTTGGACTGGGATTTTGCTTCTCTTAGAGTGCTTGGCAAGTTTTTTATTTGTTGCTTTTTGCTACTTCACTAAGTTTCCTTTTTCTTCTAAGGATGATCTCTATGAATTTCCCTGTCATTTAATATTCTGTAATCCTTATAAATTGAATAAAGAATGTCACCTCTTCTAGAGTTCTTTCTGTCTCTTCCTCTCATCTTTCTTTTCTTCCTTTCCTTTCTCTTTTCATTTATTTTTTCGTTTTCCTCTCTATTTCCCTCTACCCTTCCCCTCCTACATTGGTATCTATACCAGCTATAAGTACATACATGCACTGGCTTAATGCCTTATGAGTTTTCTTTTGAGTTATAGTCTTTCGTATTGAAGGCCTGATGCAATTCTTTTCCTTTTGTTGAAGCCCTCTTACCTAATGAAATGTCTTATGAGTCAAAATATTTCTTATTGTAAGCCTGATGCAATTCTTTTCCCTTTGCTGTAGCCTTTTTATGTGAAGGACGACTTTTTTGATAGCCTCTCATCCAACGCCAGCGTTCAAACCAGCAATGGGAGGATCAGGTTCTCTGAGCAATTGAAGATTGATACAGAGGTATGTCGAACAATTTCTTGCCTCCTTGACCTGCTGAACCATTTATGGCAATTGGTCATATGAAAATTTTGAAATAAAATTGCTTATTAATTTACTATGTAAAAATGTGTTATATAAATAAAATTTTGAAATAGGCTTTTTTTTTAAGTCAAGACAAATCACACTTCATTAATACAAAAGAATATATGCTCTTTGTCTTATTTACTAAAATTTGCCATTACTAACATTAAATGAGAATTCCTATATAATTAGAATGGAAGTAATATTCATTCCTATTTAGAATGTAGAAAAAAAAAATATTTTGGATGATTTTGAGTATGGATTATTGATTCGGGTGGTGATAATCATTCTAAATAGAGTAAAATGAAAATTTGTTTGATGATAAAATGTTTGTTGAACTTGTGCATTTGTTTAGCCTAATTAACTGTAATATGGTTGAAGTTAATCTTTTATGAGATATTTTTATTTTGAGATTTATGAAAAATTTGAAATAAAATTATATTTTGAGGTGGGTTTAGAATGTGAAATAAATTAATTTTTATTTGAAGTTTGGGCGGATGTGTAAAGTTAGTTTTAATATTTGAATTTATTTTGAATTTTTAAAAGGGTAAATATCACCCGCGTCACTAAGGTTAAACCCCTATTTCATGCATGGTCATGAATTTGAATTTCATTCTGTTGGGTCTTTGAGGTCTAGCAATTTTTTCACTGCTCGTCCTTCCATTAATTCTTCTATTGATTTTTTTAAATTCCAAAAATACCTTTTTATCCTCCTCGCTTTGTGCCTACCGGCCCCAAGAATGCAGGGAGGGAGGGTTATTTTGGAGAAAATATAGCGTAAAAGTAACTGAAGGTTTCAAATACCCAACAAGATGAAATTCAAATTCATGGGACCTGTATCGCTGTCTTGTAAAATTGATATTAAATTCATGTTACAGTTAGCTTTGACGAACATTAAGCTTTTCATGACAAAAGCTGTATGCTGTTTCCTTTACAGACTTTCGGCGATTTCCCGAGGCATCGGTCCATTTACGGTGGAGGTCGTGGGCCTCGTGGTGGCCGTGGACGGGGCTCGTACCAGGGCAGAGGCCATGGCTACTACACTGGGAGGGGACGGAATCATCCGGCTACGAGCCGACCGTCTTGATGAATGTTGTATGTTATGGGTTTGTCCTTGCTGTTTGTAAGGTTGTTGAATAAGTGATTATAATTTCTGAAATAAATTATACATGGCTTTATGAGAAAATTTGTGGAATTAAGATGCACTTCTGAAAAAACTTTAGTTTTGTTGGTCTTTTTTTTTGTTTGAAATATTTCATACTAACATCTACGCTATTCTTAGCTATTGTGCCTCTTTATTGAATTCCATGTTGACCTGTACTCGAGTAAAGTATGTTTAGGTTCCTAAATTTAAGATAAAGGGCTTGTAGGTTTTGTTGACGTGTACTCGGTATGTTATGGCTTTAAATTTAAGATAAAGGGCATGTAGGTTTCCTCATTCTGCACTTGGAAGTCAAGTTGGCTGCCCGACTCAGTAGAGTTGAATTGGCGAGTCTAGCAGCCGAGTCAACCCGAAACCCGAGTCGGTGACGCGACTTGCCGAGTCGTGTCACCGAGTCAACCGATTCGCGTCGCCAAGTCGCGTTGACTGGGTGACGAGACTCGGCGAGTAAAGTCGCCGAGTCGGCGAGTTGCGAGGCCGAGTTAACCGAGTCGACCGAGTCAGCGAGTCGCGACGCCTAGTCAAACGAGTCGCGACTCCGAGTAAGCACTGAGTTGGTGACGCGACTCGGCGAGTCGAGTCTCCGAGTCAGGCGAGTCGCTCCGAGTCAGTACTGACTCGGTGACTTGACTCGGCGAGTCGAGTTCCCGAGTCAACCGCGATTCGGTGACGTGACTCGGCGAGTCGAGTCCCCGAGTCAACCGAGTCGCGACTCCGAGTCAGTACTGACTCGGTGACGTGACTCGGCGAGTCGAGTTCCCGAGTCAACCGAGTCGCGACTCCGAGTCAGTACTGACTCGGTGACGTGACTCGGCGAGTCGAGTTCCCGAGTCAACCGAGTCGGGACCCGAGTCAGTGCTGACTCGGTGACGTGACTCGGTGAGTCGCGACCCGAGTCAGTGTTGACTCGGTGACGCGACTCAGCGAGTCGACTCTCCGAGTCAGACGAGTGCCGTTGCCGAGTCAACGAGTCGTGACACCGAGTCAACCCGACTCGGCGAAGCGAGCGAGTTGCCGAGTCAGCGTCCGAGTCGAGTCCGATTCACTGAAATCGACTTCCCATATTTGCAAAATTCTGTGAAAATTCCACTCTGGAAACAGGAAAAGAAAAGGACCAATAATAAATATCATTAATGTGGCCTGTGGGGATCCGTTCTTTTTTCTAAGCTGTTAATTTGACATAACCGAAAAATATAATTTATCTTGTTTGAATATTTCAATAAATTAAATATAAATTATGAAATAAAATAAATTATTTATAATAACTGAGACAATCAAGTTTCAAAATTGATTGGTGTATCGTACATTCGTACCAAATTAAACACTTTCACTTTAGCGTTATAAAAATAACTCTAAATTTAAATGTTCATTTAAAATTTGCGCTCAAATTTAAGTTTAATTTTAATAAATTTAAGTTAAGCTTCTGGCCACAAGAGTATTCAAGTCACGCTAATTAGCTCATTTAATGTAAACTTAAATTAGTTTGAAATAAATTATTTAATAAATATATTTATATTTATAAATGTATATTTTTTATATCTTTATATTGATTCTTTCACCGACACTACTTTAATTATTTTTCGAAATAAATAAGCAATAAAAAAATATAGACGCGGTAGAGCCCCACAAATCCATCATCATCCAACGGACGGCATTGCCTTTCCGATTCTCAAAGCACCAAAAAGCAAATTAATAATGAAGTCCCTAATGTCTAAGAGGTGTTACACCCAAGTCAATCTTTCTGATAATTTCACCTAGGTCCTTGCAGAAACAAATCTTCACATAGATTTCAAAGCATCTCAAATATATTTCAAGTAATGTTGTAAAAGCCGAACCCACCCAATCCAACCATTCCCGTCGTGAAATGACCTATAATTTTTTTTTAAAATTATATTGCATATTAAATTAGATCAAAAAACAATGATTCATTATTTTTTTATAATATTTACTACTTAAAAATAATAATAAATTAATAAAATAAATAAATTTACTATTGTGAACATTCGTAATTTTTTGACAAATATTACTATACTTTTTTATTTTCAAAAATTTTATCGGTTCAATAGATTTGATTACTTGTTTAATTAGACTAACAATGAAGCAAATGATAGGTGAATTCTTAATCTACCAGCCTTTACAATATTAATTTTGTATTGATCTTATATCCAATGAGCAGGCTAAATTTATTAATTTAATGCTAATCTACGATGATTATAATTAAAATATATAATGAAACAAACTTTTGGCATCTATTTCCAATTTTTATTACATTATCTTAAATCAAATTTTAATTTATTCCTTTCTTCTTAATTTATAATTTGGATCCCTCCTATTTATGTAAAACTTTATATAATCTTTTTCTTCAACCTAAGCACTTTCATTTTAATTCTAACTTAATGTGCTAATATTTTATATTATTTTGGAGTACTTGATTTTTGTAAGGATATTTTTATCTGATTTTGGATTAAATTAACTGACAGAATATGCCTCACAATTTCAGCTCTCAATAATTGATGATGATAATGCAACTGAAATTATCAAAAAAGATCTAAAATAAATAAAAAACAAATGTTGAGACTTGCAGCTAATTTATCATTCAAGAAATTCGAAAATTATTTCACCACTATACCAGTAGATCTGAAAGCTGAGAGAGAGAGAGAGAGAGAGAGAGAATGGGATGGATTCTTGCCCTAGCGAGGCTATGGGGGATCGTCGTCGCCGTTCTCGTGCTCGCCTGGGCCCTCACCTTTAAATCCAGCTTCCTCCCCCACTCCGCCGCCACTGCTGCCGGTGCCGGTGACGGCGACCTCGTCGGCGGCGCCGTTTCTCAGCTCGATCACATCTATTCCGTAAATACCTTCAACCGGCATCTGCCCGTGTCTTCCCAAAATGCCCCTGTCCTCATTTTGATATTTTTTTTGCTTCTCTTCTGCCATAGGCGCTTCACCCGCTTCTCATGGTCATCGGCTTCATCCTCCTCAGCGGCGAAGGTAACCCTACCTCCTCCTCATTTTGCACATCAGCCCTCCCGAAATATAGATTTCTACTTATAATCCTCCCGAAATATAGAATGTTATATGTTGTTTATGCGGCTCATGAAATATTTTTATTTAAGATTAATTTATTTCGAAGATTTTATTAAATTTAGCACAAATTTCGGATGAAAAGCTTCCAAAAAGTGCAGTAATCCGCACGGCTTGTTACCGCGGTGTTGCTCACCGACTTTGTTGCCGGGCTGGCACTTGGCAGCGATCTTGGCGCACAGGCGGCTGTCGGGGTGGTCGCGGGGAACTCGGAAGTCGGTGCACCTCTCGCTCCAAGCGGCGGCGCTCGGATTTGGGCTGTTCGGGATTTGGGCGAAGTTCAGGGGTAAAGAAGGAATAGCGGCCAATTTCTACAGCCTCCACTCCTGGATGGGCCTGGCCTGCGTCGCACTCTTCGCCTCTCAGGTTCCCCCTCACTCTTTTTAGTTCAAATTTTAACTCGAGTCGGATCGGGATTGATTCGGATCTGATCCGTAACTCGTGTTGGATCAGATTTTCGGATAGATCAAAAAATCCCAACTAATAATTTTTTTTTGGACGATCAATTAAATTTTATAACAAAAAATGAGAGATTTTTATACGTTTATGCATATATATGTAAATCAAAATTAATTTATATTATTAAGGTTTGTTTGAATTAAAAAAAAAAAGAGAAATAACTCATGTAAAAGTATTGAAGGCAAAAGATTCATAATCTATTTTAAATTTTTTTTCTTAGATTAATATTAATTAAATTAATTAAAAAAAGATTTTTGTTATTATAGACGTGAATTTTAAAACAAATTAAAGTAGTAAAACATAAGATATAATTAAATAATGTTAATTACTTTTAAAATTTAATAATTTTAATGATCCGATCAATATTGGATCTAATCGGGGTAGATTCGAAAGCCAATTTATCCATCAAGCCAACTCAAGGCTTGCAACTATTGGAACACAATTTTTTAAAATAATTCAGAATTAGATTATATAAAGAAATGACATTATTCAAAATTTTAACATAAGAAATGAGTCAAAGGTTATTGTTTTGAAATTCGGCCTTAGCCTATGTGCTACTAAAATGAAAAAATTATATCAGATATAAAATTTTCCGGATCCTCTCTAAGAATCAGGCAAAAATCCTGCGAGAGGGACGTACCTCTTTCTTACACTATATTATTATCAACTACAAAAAATGCAAAAATTTATCGCCCTATTGGTGGGTCTATACACATGTGATATTTTATAAGCCTAACATTACAAAAATGTTAATGATATTCAAAAGTTGTCATATTACGTCACCTATAATAGCTTGCAAAATGTCAATAATCACTGTAGAAGAATCTCTTTGCAACAAGATTCCATTTGCACTGTCAGCCCATCTTGTAGCGAGCTCGGCCACCTCCCACGTTCTTCTTATCTTAGCAACTGAAGCTACGGTGATGAATAATTGTATCCCAATTGTCTTAAGAAAGTTGTTATCATGGTCTCTGGCTACAGCTTGCACTCGCAACACCATTCACCTTCACTGAGTCATTAAAGTTCACTTTAATCCAACCTAGGGTTGAGAAAATCCAGTGAGAGGAAGAGAGGTGACCCGATTCGAAGTGACTTGTGGACTGTCAGTTCCCCAGATTGAGATTAGGTGAACCTGAGGCTCCAAAAGAGTGAATGATGACCGCAATAGTCTATGTTGAGGGGTAAGATCAGTAATGTACCTTCGAATTCTGCGCACTCTAGATATAATAGAATATTGTACGAATACAAGTCGCCTAGGGATTCTTAGGATTTCTCAGCACCTGAGATCTTAAGTGCGTGAGAAATCCTTCGAACACATTAGAAGGTGTCTTATGATCAAAATTTGTGTGGTCCTCTATATGAACTCTAAATGAAAGGAATTGGTTGATTGTCTTCTACTTGGTCTAGATCAATTGCATCTTGCCTAAACTTATAGTGATAAACTGTAGGGGATAGCACCTTAATGGAGCCAGGTTATTTGATTATAGCTCGAAATCGGCTCGTTAACTTTGCAAGTTATAAACATGGTTAAGAGCTTTACGATAAATGCGTTTTGAGCTAAATATTGATTAATTCAAATATCAAATTATTATTAATCTTGTGGTCAAAGTCTCACCCCTAATTATATCTATATTTTGATTTAAATAGGTAAAAAATTGTGGTATAAGGACCTCGACTAAACGATAGCATCCTTGGGTACTTAAATGAAATAATTTAAAATATGAATTTACAACCTCGCGCGTCTGCTGGATCGGGAGGAGAGGAAGAAGGCAGGGGTAAAACAGTAATTTTAAAAAAAATTAATTATAAAAAAATATAAAAAAGACTCATTTGATAATTTATTAAAATTCAGGAATCTTAATGTTATAATTTTAAAAACGCGAATTTGTGCAATATTAAGTGTTAAATTCAGGAACTTGAGCGTAATTTGCCCTAAATGATCTAATTCATAATCAATTTGATGAATGTACAAATGTACATATTTTGAATTTTTAAAAATATATATATTATACCTAACTATATTATAATTAATGTATAAATAAACACATTATATATAATTATTAATGTATAAATAAACACATTATATATAATTATTAATGTAAAAAAAACACATAAATATGTGCAGTGGATTATGGGATTCACAAGCATGTGGCACAAGGCGGAGGGGCGGCGGACGCGGTTATCCGTGCTGCCGTGGCACGTGTTTCTCGGGCTTTACACGTACGGGCTGGCGGTGGCGACCGCGGAGACAGGCCTGTTGGAGAAGCTAACTTTTCTGCAGAGCCGCCGCCGCCGCCTTCCCCGCCGCTCCCCTGAATCTGCCCTCATCAACTCACTTGGCATCGCCCTCGCCCTCCACGCCGGAGTCGTCATCCTCGCCGCCGTCTTGCCGAAGCACCACCGCCGGACCTTGGATCAGGGCTGGCTGTCGGAGCACCGTGAAGATGGCCGGCGGAGATACGACTTGTGATTTCAGAGAGCGTGAATTTTAATCTCATCGTTAAAATATTTAAGTTTTTGTTTTAAAACTGCACACGAGCTTGTGAAATTGGCGGGAGAATGTAAATTGATTTAAATTTTACTTTTTGATCATTGGACTTATTTGCAATATGCGCCAAATCTTAGTAGTCCATTTGCAATTTACCACAAAATACAGCATTTTATTATTCTAATATTAAAAATTCAAGTTTCTTAAATTATAAAATAAATAATTACAACAATAACAACAACAACAACCAAACCTTAATCCCTAGGTGGGGTCGGCTACATGAATCCTTTGTTTCCATTGTGCCCTATCAGTTACCAAATTCTTATTTAAGTCTAAGTAACTAAGATCATTTCTTATAGTTTCTTGACATGTCTTCTTTGGTCTACCTCTTCCTCTTTGTACATGGGCAAAATTCAATAACTCAATTTTTCTAACTGGAGCTTCAATCGGCCTACGATTTAGATGTCCAAACCATCTAAGCCGACTTTCTCTAAGTTTATCCTCAATTGGTGCAACACCAACTTTCTTTCGGATATACTTATTTCTCATTCTATCTTTTCGTGTATATCCACACATCCACCTTACCATTCTCATTTCTGCAACATTTATTTTATTTGTATGTTTTCTCTTTGCAGGCTAGCATTCTGCATCATATATCATCGCTGGTCTTATTACAGTTTTATAAAATTTACCTTTAATTCTGGATGGACTTTTCTATCACACAACACACCAGAAGCATTTTTCCATTTTACCCATCCTGCTTGAATCCTGCTAATAACGTCATTATCTATTTCGTCATTATTTTGTATAATTGATCCAAGGTATCTAAAGCGCTCACTCTTCTTGATAATTTGATCACCAATTGTCACATCTCCAATATAAGTATTTCTTTCTTAACTAAATGTGCACTTCATATATTCAAAAGTATAAAATAAATAATTAAAATTTAAAAATTTAAAAAAAAAATTGTATGAATGGGGAAACATGAAAAAACATGAAAATCAATTTTGTTTATTTATTTGCTTGTTATAATATTAATTCTCATATTTTCTTTTGTAACTTGTTAAAAGTTGAAGTTAGTTTTGCATTTTCTCACTAATCTTAGCTCTGAAGAGCTTTGAAAGTCTTATTGATACCGAATTCCGGCAACATTTGATTGCACGAATGTAATTCTTATATTCTTTTGATTTGGGCGAGAGTAAAAAAGAATTTAACATAAAAATCTCATTTGCAAAAAGACCAAATTTGTGAAGAACTCTTCAATCTATTACACAGTCTTACAACTCACAAGTATAAAATTTAGCCTAATTGTTTTTTTTTTTTTAAATTGTGGGTCCATATATTAAAACAAAAGGCAGTACATAGTTTAGTATGAATGGAATATATTTTGAAGTTATTTTAAATTTTTAAAGATAAAGAAAACAAATTTTATTTTAATATATCAGGTGAAATAAATTTATTTTATTAATCAGAACTGAAATTTATAATAAGTTTAAATTTAATTTTTTTAAAAATTTAAATTTATATATATATAATTAAAATAATAATATTTTATATTTTAATTTAAGTATAATATAATTTTAATAAAAATATTTTTAAAATAATTTGAAAGTCTTTTAAGCCTTGAGCCTCCTACCAAATGAGACCAAATATTTGATCAATAAAAATAGACAAATAAAATAATAAATATTATTTACTCTGAAATTTAAAGTCTATTTTATGTTTGTGAATTTAAATTTTTTAATGAGTTCTTTAGGTTGAATATTTATTTAATAATTCTATAAATTTAAATTCTTTACTAACATTTTTATCCCAATTTTTCTATTATATGAGGTCATATTAGATTCATGAACTCGTGCAAAATAAATAAAGATCCAATTTTAAAAATTAATGTAAAAAAATTATATACCACAAAAAATTGTAGATTTAGAATAATATATTTTGAGCATTTATCCATTATTACACTTTCATTTATATTTTAAAAACTATTTGACTTGAGGCTTAAATATTTCTTAAAATTCTTGGCTTAGTTCTTAAAAAAATTAAAATAAGAACTTTAAAAGTAAATATAAAATAGGAATTAAGAATCTAAGTAAAACTTTTAAAAATATGAAGTAAAATATAATTATGGATAAACAAAAGAGACCTATCAGTAATTTACCCTAATATTTATCCTAAATAAAAGAAAAGGGAAAAGAAGATCAAAGCAGTAGCACTTCCTTCGGGAGCACAAAATCCTTCGCCTAATTCCACCGCCATGCGACAAAACCCAAGCTTTTCTTCTAAGAGATAAAGTTTTCGGCATTCACGGTGATCGGCGATCGCCATGGCCGCCGGAGCTGGAGCTAGCTAAGTGGCGGCGGAGGGAGGGCGACGAGGCGGGGCGGCGGTGGTGAAGCGCTGGCAGCGTGGGCACATGGTGAGGGCGGAGGCCGCAATCGGCCGGCGGGTCACCGGAGAGATGACGGTCGGCGGCGCCACCCGCATGGCTCGGAGCTCCTCCACCTCCCTCTGAAGCCGCCGGTTCTCCTCCGTCAGCGACCCGAAGCAGCGCTTCAGGTACTCGCACTCCATCTCCGTCTGCTTCAGCTTCGTCCTTCAACCAAACCAACTAAGAAAAATTAATGATTTTTTTTGAAGAAAAATTAATTCCTTTTTTTACTGATGCGATACAGCATTAAATAATTAATTTATTAATTAAATGTTATCATTTGAAATAAAATCTCTTTTTATTAAAATTAGTAAATGATAGAAAAGATTAATATTGTTGACAAATATAAAAAAAACTACGGCACCGCGACGCCCGGCTTGAAAAAATTTCGCTAAAGGGATGGTACAAGAGGATGGGCTTGCCTCAAAAAGCATTTATCGAACGGATACTTAGGAGTTCGGTGTACATTAATTGTTCTTTTTTTTCAAACAATTCGTCGATTTTATAGTGGAAGGATTTGTCATTGTGCAAGTCCCGTGAACATGTAAGGAAATTACAATGCTCGTGTCCTCAAGAAAAGCCACATGGTAGCCTTTAATATCACGTCCTAGGAATTATGCATCTGAGTTGACTTGGTCTGCACAACGGATACAATTTGGCAGGAGCTCCTCGATCCTTTGTGAGGCTCACACGATGCATTTAAATTGAGTGCGACAATCGTTGGGGCAGTTCGAGTCGGAGTTGGTTATGTGCACTGTTCAATTAGGCGTCTTCAAGAGCAATTCTTTGTTTTTTTTTGACATTGCATATACGTCTCAAATCTTGACATTTGGATCTTAATATAACAAATACTGATGACAATGCATTAGGTATTAAGGTTTTGAAAATCGGAACGGCTTCAGAACCGGTAGACTGAAAGGTTCAATGGTCGATTATAAAAAAATAATCAGACTGAACATAAAATCGGATCGGCTTCGAATCCTTTGTTTTTTCATTTTGATAGATGCATGTTTATAAAAAAAATAATATAAATGAATTATCAGAGATTATTGATAGTGTACATTTATAAAGAATTATTCCACTATTATCAAACTCATCAGTCTATTTTTTCAAAATAAATGATATTTATTTACTTATATATTAAGCCAAATTTTACCCAATGAATGAATTGATGCCTATAAAATTTTAGAATAATGGCAATTATATATTTCACATTATGTCAAGTAAAACAACACATTGAATATGATACATAATAGAAAATCAAAGTTATAAAACATACTGTCAAAAATTCTAAATATAAAATATTTGTTAGAAAAAATTACGAAAAAAAAAAAGGAAGATGAACGATAACTTGCTTAAACTATTGAGTTTTTATAGTTTTAGATCTAAAAATGCTACCAAATTTTGAAATAAATATTTTCAATAATTATTATTAATAAATTTAATTTAAATTTATAAGTTTTAAATAATTTATAAAAAATTAAAATTATCAATATCAAAACTACTGAAACTTTTGAAACGAATATTTTCACCGAAATCAAATTTTAAAAGACTTAATAAGCTATAAATATTAGGTAAATTAATGGGAGCACTGCTTGTTCTCTCCAAATAAATTTTTACATAAATTTTAATGTTAAATTTATAATATTTCAGATTTAATATAATAAAATAAAAAAAAATTCTATTTTATATAATATACAAAATTTTAAAATTAAAAATTTATTTTATCCGACACATAACTTTAAATTTAAAAAAAAATGACTCCACTGACATACACATCACATGACCTTAAACTTAGACGTCATGGTATGTCAAGTCCAATTAATAGTGCCATTAAAGTATTAAACACATCTACATTAAATAAAATAACTGAAATTTTAATAAAATTAAAGGTAAAAATAAAATATTGTCTAATTTTTTTCATGAGAATTCATTTTAAATACAGTTAAACTTGACAATTAAATTATTATTTAGAAAATTAAAAATATATATTTAAATATAAAAAAGCACTATTATAAATTAAGGTGTTGAGAAAAAAATTAGATTAAAATTATAATAAAAAGAAAAAAATATTTAGACATATTTTCAGTACTTAAGTGAATATTTTAAAATTTTTGAAATAAAAAATTAATGAAATTTATTTAAAAAAATTTGACATATTTTCATCATTATAAACTCATATGGAATCGTTGGTCTACTTCAGGATCTCAGAAGTAATTATCCCATAAAAACCATTTAATGAAATAAATAAATTAATTAATTAAAGCGAACTGGTAACCTTGCCCGGCGGTTCTGAAACCACACCTCCACCTGTCTTGCTCTCAGCCCCAGCTTCGCCGCCAACGCCTCTTTCTGTTTCTGCCCATTTCCACCCCCACATTTCCAATAATTACAAACTAACACATTCCCAAACCAAGAAAAAGGGCATTCTTGCAAATAAAAATTTGTTCATATTCTTACGGGGTTGAGGGTGTGGTTCTGCCGGAAGCTTTCCTCCAGCAGCCGCGACTGCTCCTTCGACAGCCGGAGCTTCTTCTGCCGGTGCCCTCCGTCGCCGTCGTCCTCCTCGACCTCCTCCGCGCTCCCCGCCTGAAACTCCTCCTCCGCCTCTCTCGCCGGCCGGTTCATGTCCAGATCCTTCAGGCTGACGTTGCACCCTCCCCCTTCTACAAAACCATAGAGACCGGGTTAGTTATGTAATTTCTACTTTATGAAACTTCAAAATGGAAAAGATCGATACCGGAGGAAGAAGGGGAGCTCCAGCCCGGCATAGCCATGGTGAGCTGCAGATCCGCCATGTTAGAGGTTCGTAAGGAAGAAGATGAGGAACAGAGGAAGTGCAGGGGGCAGAAAGCTGAAGAAGAAACGACTTTCAGCCAATTTATAAAAGGAAGATAATCCGTGCAACACATTGATTGAGAGAAAATTTATTTTAGGTTCTTCAATTATGTGAACCATTTTTTATAGGTACAAACAAATATATGCAACTCAAATAACAACTGAGTCCCTCTAATTTACTTTTCTATCAAATTAAGTCTTTGCTATTTATGAAATAAATAAAATAGTCTTCAAGGACATGTAAATATGCATATGTGCCCTCAATCATACCAATAAAAGTATAACCCATTAGTATAAATTAGAGGGACCTACTTACTATTTTTTTAAAAATAAAAACAACAAAAAAATATTTTCAAATTAAATTTTTCTAATTTAAATTTATGTCCCTCTTTTTTTTCAAAATAATCAAATTAGTTTTCTAATTTAGAATGATATGTAAATAAAATTTTCAGTATTAATAAATATAGCTAATAAATAATTATTTTTAATTACTAAATCAAAGCACATATTATATTGTTCTAAAATATTAATATAATTTTTAAATTAATTAAATTAGTTCATTAATTACAAAAAATATTATTTTTTGAAACTCTATATTAATATCAATGAATCAATTTGTGCATTATACTAACTTAGTTAATTTCAAAAATAGAAGAATTTAATTTCACATAGGTCCAAATTAGAGTGATTTAGTTGTTATTAATCCTTACATAAATTTTTATATTAAAGAAAAAAATATAAATAAAATAAATTCTATGTGACGTACAACAGTAATATATGATATTAAATATCTAAATTGAAATTATATATTGACAATGTTACATATTTTAACCACTTCATTTTATTCATATGTCCAAATTTATTAAAAAAAATCTTTAGGGCTTATGTCAATATTATTTTTTTGAATTTTTGAATTTTATTTTTATTATTTTCAATCTACTATCCATTTTATCTGTGTCCAACGGTAATCTACTATTAGATTTTTTGAATTAAAATTGAATTCATGTGACTTCATGGGTGAGGTTTAGATAGTAGCTAATAAGCGTGATATTTATGCATTTGGAAATAAATAATGTGAAATAATTTAATTAATTGTTAAATTTGTGAATAATTTTAAATATCATCCCATGAGAATTAAACAAATAATTAAATACTTACTGAGCTAAAAGATTTCAAGAATTAGCGGCACACAAATTTTCTTGTAAAAAGAGTTAGCATATAACAGAATTAAGAATCATTGATAAGTGGATATGAGATATAAGATTGTTCGGGGCGAGTCTCTCTATGTCTGTCAAAGAGTCAAGTAGAAATTTTTACTGTCAATCAAAATGTTGATCCTTAGGTCATTATAAGATGAAAATTGAAAAAAAAATACAAGAATTACAAAGATAATATTCTTCCCCTTTAATGAAGCCCCAATAGGATATTTATAGATACGAGCCAAGCCCTGAGTTTTAGGTTACCAGCTAAAACAAAATGAAACTTTCTGTCGTACTGTCAATCAAAATGTTGATCCTTAGGTCATTATAAGATGAAAATTGAAAAAAAAAATTACAAGAATTACAAAGATAATATTCTTCCCTTTTAATGGAGCCCCAATAGGATATTTATAGACACGAGCCAAGCCCTGAGTTTTAGGTTACCAGCTAAAACAAAATGAAACTTCTTGTCGTCGGCAGCACTGTCGTTGTATCAAAATGAGGACATATAGCTTCTTGGCCGGTTAGGCCGTTCGAGACCAGCTAACCAGCAGTTAGTAAACAGGAATCTTCTAATGCCCTCATGTTAATCAAACTAACTACTATGATAGAAACTAATGTCATTATAGCCGGATACAAAGAAAAGAAAAGTGTTGATGTGTTAGTCAACTTTTAATTGAATTCCGTTGGAGATAGCTAGCTCTAATGGTGCAATTAAAATATTGTATCCAATGTGTCATCCATTAATCTTCTCTCAAAATTGATGTTTAAGATTCCTTGAAATAGACTAAGAAAAAATTAGACGAAAATATTGGATACGATATTTGTGATATTGTTGACGAGAGTAATCTTAGTAAATTCATAAAACTTAGACTGCTATGTGTATAGTTGTAATGCGATATTGAATCCACAAGTAAACAATACTATTAATACAATTAATGTTAATATTTATATAAATAAATAATTAATGTTATATATTTATTTATTTAAAATAGTTTTCACTCAAATAGAAATTTAGTTAGAGAATTCTTAGGTAAGAAAAAAGAACATATATTAATTTATAAATCTAATAAAAAATAAAATAATTATAATATTAAAAAATATAAAATAAAATTATTAAAATTTATAATAAATTTAAAATATTAATTTAATTTTTTTTAGTTGTGAACAAAGGACTTATCTTATTTGACAATCATAAAATAAAAAAATAAAAAAAGAAAATAAATATTTTATAAAGTTAACGAGAAAAAAATTATTTTAATATTAATATTAAAAAATCTATAAGATATGATATAAAGTTAATTTTATGGGCAGAATTAGTATTAAATATAAAATAAAGGAATTTTAAAATTAAAATTTATATTAAATATAAAATAAAACTACTAAATTTTATAATAAATTTAAAATATTAATTAAATATTACTTTATCTATATTAGGCACTTAGGGTTTGTTTGTCATGTGCTTAATTTTGAGTAAAAAATATAGTAATAATATTTTTAATTTATTATAATTTTTAATAATTTTATTTTATATCTAACACGAATTTTAATTTTAAAAATTAACTTTATTTTACATCCAACATAAATTTCAATTTTAAAATTAACTTTATTTTACGTCTTACGTAACTTTTAATATTAAAATAAATTTTTTTTTATTAATTTTATAAAATAAATATTTTTTTTATTTAAATTTATCTTTCAATCAAATAAATTTTTAGCGAAAAGCCTTATATGGCTATGCAAAAAGAATTACTTTTATAATATAAAAATTTCATAAAAAATCTAAAAAGTAACTTTATGAAAAAATATATATCCAATTAATTGTCATTAATATTGGGTCGTTGAAGATTTTCACTTTTCACTCACTCAGCGCGTCACCCTCTCACAATTCACCGATGGGAGTAATTAGTGAGGCCCATTGTTTAGGTCCCTCTCCTTGGTCACGTTTCAGTGGCCAAGAAAGACGGTTGCGAGCTGTAGTGGGATTGTTGTCAGCGGACTGTTGACGTTTGACCGGCCGGTAACAGTACTGTCATGGTGATTTGACAGCATGGGGAGATGCCACGTGTCATATTGTTGTGGGGTCCATGCGGGGTAACAGGCGGCAGGTCTCCTTATTTGGCGTCGCTTCGTCGGTTTGTCGGGGAATAGGTCGGCTTGTGAAATGATTGGTGGGAGATAGGAGATTTCAGCACGTAAGACCCGTACTTTATATTTATTGTGCTTAGGTCCTTCATGAGGTACTTCCGGTAATTTGCAGGAACAACCCTGTATTTTAATTTTCACACTGAATTTCATTCCGGTCCGCATTGCATTTTTTTTAAATTTTATGGGAATTACTAATATTATCGAAATTACGCAGGTATTTTCCAATAATAACGTAGTACTGCTTTATTCAATTTTAAAAAATAATCCTACTTTAAGCTTGCTTTTTTGAAGATAAATATGTTGCATTATATATAAAATTTAATATTAAAAATTAATTTAAAATAAAAAATTAATTTTATTTTATTTTTTTACACATACTAAAATATAAATAACTTATATCATATCCCTCACATATCCTAACATAATAATTAATTTTATTTCACATCATTCACAATTTTTAATAAAAATATATTCATCAAATTTTAATTTTAATCTTATAAAAATTAATATTTGTAAATAAATATACCCTTTTTTAGCCAATTAAAATTCATGTCACATCACATATATAATATACTATTAAAAATTAATTATATTTCATATCAAATATATAATTTAAAGTAAAAAACATTAGCTTTATTTTATATTATATATACGTACAAAAATAATAATTAATTTATATCATATTTTTTACGTATTTTAATATAATAAGTACTTTTAGTTTATATTATCTCTCCGATCTATTTTAATTTTTATTTTTGTGAAAAATATAAGCTCATGTAATTTTGAATATTATATATAATGGGTATTTATATACAAGCTATTTCTATCTTTATAATTGGACCATATAGTATTACTCGGAAAAATATAAATAAATTAAATATATATCATTCATATAAATATCTCAAATTTTTATGTATTTCTCCGTGACTAAAAAAAAAGCACTATCCATAATATGATATTAAAATTATTTACATATTGTTGTATTTTTATAACATCAATGATGGCTGATTCTTAATTAATTAATCCCATAATTCATTATTTCAAAATACTTCTTCAATATTTGTGGCCTATGGAATAGGTCTTTTGCTTCAATTAGGAAGAGATTTTTTTTCAATTAGGGAGATATTTCATTGGCTTAATTCAGAAAATATTTTTTTAAAATGAAAGAAATTGACTTTTTTTATATATTTATATTTTGAATGAGAGAGAAATTAATGGGTCCGGGAGCCCCACCGGCTTAGATATTCAGAACCAATCCAAAGAGTGCAGCATTTATAGGTGGGTGGAATCTTTATCATATATGTAATGACAAAGAAAATGATGAGAAAAAGATCATATAAAATATAAAAATTTTGATATCAAAAAAATTTTTATTTGGGTATTTTTTATTTTGTATAATTCATTTTTTGTCTTTATTAATGTATAGGATTTTTTTTTAAAATCATCCAAAATAAAAAATGTTTATTGAAAAATTTCACAAAATAATAATAAAATATTATAACATTCTGTGATCTTATTGTAGAGGTATTGTCCGCTTTGACTTTAGGAAAACTGCATGACTTGAGCACTTCCCAAGAGACCACTCATCCTAGTACTATTCTAGCTCAAGCATAATTAACTGTGAAGTTTTGCATCACTAGCCTCACGGTTTTGCCCTAAAATGCACCTCTACTATTTGAAATCATGGAATGTTATAATATGATATCAGAGCCGACCTCCCGCAGTGCGATGTGGTTCGGGGACGAACCAGCAGAAGCTGGTGGGCCTGTGACGCCCGTGGCCGAAAAGAGCGGGGAGTGATCGCCGGGTATGTCCTATGAGGAAAGAATCATTGAGGCAAAGTGTGGCTCCTAGCAGGCTTCTAGGCCGAAATAATAAGTGATGAGAAGGGTATGACACATGAATAAATCGCCTTACATTGGAAAGGGAGGAAGATCCTAAGCTGTATAAGTAAATAACGTGATCTCAAAAAGTAAAGGCGCCTTTTGGGGCAAAATCATGAGGCTAATATTGGAAAACTCTATAGTTAAATGTATTTGAGCTGGAGTAGCACTAGCATGGGTGACCTCTTAGAAAGCACTCAAGTCACGCAATTTTCCTAAAGCCAAAGCGAGCGACATGAAACAACAATTTCTCATTGTTATGCTTCACTGGTTTGGGCCTTGTGCATTTGAGATTGGGCGCTGAATAACTAAGGTGCTATTTCGATGAAATAATTTCTGGATAACTATTTTATTTTAAAGTAGGGTGATTATCTTCCACTTATTTATTTATTGAAAATTTTAATGAAAAAGTTTAAGAAAATAATATAAAATTGTAAAGCTAGTGGCCAAAAAGGGCGGAGAGTGATCGCCGGGTGATATCCCAAGAGAGAAAAATCATTGGTGTAAAGTGCGACTCTTGACAGATGTCTGAGTCGAATAATAAGTGATGGGAGGGGCACAAGAATGAATCGACTTAAATCAGAAAAGAAGGGAGATCTTGAGCTGTATAAGTAGATAACATAATCTAAAATAGTAGAAAAGATTTTTGGGGAAACATCGTGAGATGGATGATGAAAAATTTCGTAGTTAAGCGTACTTGGGCTGAAGTAGTATTGGAATGGGTGATCTTCTGTGAAGTACTCAAGTCATATAGTTTTCTTAAAGTAAAAGTGGACAATATCTCTATAATAGGATTGTGGGGATAATACAATATGGTATCAGAGCCGATCTCCTGGTTCAAGGATAAACCAAGAGTTAGCTAGCAGGCTTGTGACGCATGTGGCCGAAGAGAGTAGGGAGTGATCGACGGGTAATATCTTAAAAGAAAGAAATCACTAAGATAAAGTACGGCTTCTAGAGGCTTTTAGGCTAAATAATGAGTTGTGAAAGGGGTACAGGATCATCTCACATCAAAAAAAGATGAAGATCCTGAGGTGTATAAGTAAATAACGCGATCTCAAATAATAGAGGTATTTTTTTTGGGTAAAATCGTAAAGCTAATGATGGAAAACTCTGTAGTTAAAAGTGCTTGAGTTGGAGTAGTATTGGGATGGGTGACCTCCTAGGAACCACTCAAGTCATGCAGTTTTCTTAAAATCAAAACAAACAATACCTCTTTATTGGGATCACGAGATGTTATAAAAACTTATATTTAAGTAGTGATCTTATAAAGAAGACATGACAAGACAATAAATTATAAAGAGAGATCTTATTCACTTAGACCTAAATAGAAATTTGTTAGCCACCTTATCTAATGAGATTAAGGCTTGATTGTTGTTCACCCTAGTTTTAAAAAAAATGCTAAAACTCGTATTAAACTTTAAATATTAAGCGTTAAAATTTAAAACTAAAATTTGAAACCATAAATTCAAATTTTTAAATTACTTTTACACCAAAACTTAAATCTTAAAAATTAAAGAAAAAACTCTTAAAATAAAATTTTAATTATTATTAATTAAATTTATATAATCTATTTTAAATTTAATTTAATGATATAAAAATTTTATTATGAAATTATGAATTATACATAATAAAATAATAAGAATTATTGGAAGATTTTGAATAAAATTTTAAATTTTTTAAAAATGTAACGTGAAATTTATAATTTTTGATAATTCTATATTTTATATGTAAATTTTCTTTTTAAAAGATTATATGAAATAATTTTTGGTCTGAAGGTTCTTAAATGTTTAATTGAATTGGACCTAGATATAATTATTTCTAAAATGTAATTCAAAATTATAATCTTGAAGTCCACTCGCCATTCAAAACCGCGGTTTCGGCAAATTTTTTTAATTAATTGATGAGATCATAAATTGAAGGATAGGTCCGGAATGAAGAGGTGATCTCCTCTGCTTACCGCTCGCCGGAGATAGCGGGATCCGAGGTTGCGGGAGCCGCGCAAACACCGGCCGGCTGAGGGCAGGCAATGGATCGACAGCGAACCCTCCGCTTTGCTTTTCTTGCATCCATCATTATATTTTGGATCGACAACTCCTCGACGACCTCCGTGAGTTAATTCTCCCACCGCCGCCTGAGGGCAGAGGAAGAGAAGGTCGAAGGGCAACACTAGGAAGTAGGGGGACCACAGAGGAGGAGATTCTTTTCGTCTCCTGTTTCGATCTCGGACGCATTGCATACATTCATTTGCCCTAGACAAACGCGATGGCCGGCGATCCTCAGAAGAAGGTTTTTTTGTGATCTCATCTTCTTCCATTCATCTCTTGATTTCCCAGCCTGTGTCTGGTATCTGCAGTTTGACATCTTATTTTGTTGGTGATGTTCGTCTGATTAGGGAGAAATTATTGTCGTTTCGATGTAATTCGTTTTCGTCGCATTCCGAAGAAAAAGTTTCCCTGTTCCTTTCTGATCTATTGTCTTTATATATATTTTCGCGCATTCGACAAGTTTTGTTGCGGACGTGGTCTCTTTTTCGTTGTAAATAAAAGGTGGTTTTTGGAACTTTTGCTCTGTCGCCACAAAAACCCAGTTAATTCCTAACGCAGTCAAAATTTATTTTCTTCACCTATGTGACGGTCTCTTTCGTATTCTTACATTTTACTCAAAGTTTTGAACTGATCGAATTGCAAATTTCAGAGTCCCATGTTCCCTTCCTATATGATTTCTCCACTTCTGTTCCCAAATTCCTGTAGTTTTGCCTCCAATTCCATGTTTTCCTGTGTATATACATGTTATATTGATCTGGTTTTTGGTCTTTGTAAACTGTATGGTAATCATCCTTTCATTAGAAATGTGATCGTTTGAAAAATTTTGGAGATGGTCTGTAATTTTTCGGAGAAAAGAAAGGAGATGGTTTAGAAAATTTTTATAACTATTTTGAAAGGGTGTGATGGGAAATAAACTAAGTTGATTGTATTAAATTTGTGTTGAATCTGAAATAAAATTAATTGATTTATTGAAAAATATGTATCAGTGTAATAAAGCTATTATATAAAATTGGAATTTGTATAGTACGAGATTTAAATTTTTTTTTTTTTATAAATAAAATGAGATTTTGGCTATGAATTTTTTTTAGCCATTCACCAAAAGGAACCTAATAGATCCTTTGTCGGATTATTTAGAGCAATCATGAAGCTGACTTCTTTACTGAGTATGGTGAAGCAAGCCAATATGAGATACTTGAGGTTGTAGGCAAGGGTAGCTATGGTGTAGTTGGGGCTGCACTGGACACTAAGACTGGAGAGAAGGTAGCAATCAAGAAGATCAATGATGTATTCGAGCATGTCTCTGATGCAACTCGTATTCTTAGAGAGATCAAGCTTCTCAGGTTGCTTAGACATCCTGATATTGTAGAAATTAAGCACATAATGCTACCTCCATCCAGAAGGGAATTTAAAGATATTTATGTTGTTTTTGAATTGATGGAATCGGATCTTCATCAAGTTATAAAGGCAAATGATGACCTCACGCCTGAACATCATCAGTTTTTCCTGTATCAGCTTCTTCGTGCACTGAAATACATACATTCAGGTTAAACTCCTTTGCTGGTTGTTGGACTTACTGTAGCATCTGCATCTGCTTTCATTAACTTTTGGATCACGTCTTTGTTGTTTTTTCAGCAAATGTGTTTCATCGAGATTTGAAGCCCAAAAACATCCTTGCAAATGCAGATTGCAAGCTAAAGATTTGCGATTTTGGACTTGCTCGGGTGTCTTTTAATGATGCTCCATCAGCTATTTTTTGGACGGTTAACTATCCTCTCACATGAAAAACATAGCTCCATTGTTTTTACTTTTCAACATGTTATCCTTAGCTATTTTTCTTTTTAGAGAGAAAGAGTACTTTTGCATACCAACTTGGTACTTATGTAGTTCATGGTTCCTTTCTGGTGATGTTTACAGGATTATGTGGCAACACGGTGGTATCGTGCTCCTGAATTATGTGGGTCCTTTTTCTCCAAGGTAAGATTAATATTTATTTTTTGTTATCCTTTCTCTCCCAAACTGTGTTTTTCCCCGTGCGGCTATTTTTTAGGGCTGAAAAAGCTGCAAGTTTAATTTATTTCATTACAAATAGTCATTTGTTATTGAAGTTTTGGCATCTTTTAATTATCTACTTTGAGATGCATGATCTATTTCATTGTGCTTAATTATGATCATCCATGATAGTAACGTTCAGACATTGTCATACAAATGGCATGGCATCTTATAAATGTTCCCTGTAGTTTTGCAACTTTATGCTGACTTTTATAATTTGGTTAGGGGATTGTGGTCGATAGTCCTTGCTTGAGGCCAAGTTTTGGCAGGATTTTCTAGCATAATTGCTGAACAAGATGCTACTCCTAAGGCCCAACCATATTCATTTTATTTTATTTTTTTATTTTTATTTTTAAGGCCCAACCATATTCATGCTAGCAAATTGAAATTTTGTAAGAAAAGAACGCCACTATCTAACTTAACCAAAAGTTATTTGTATATTAGATTTCATTTGTTTTATGATATGATATTGTTTATCCGCATCATTTAATATGATTTATTAGGATTCAGTGTATGACTCCTTATAATTTCTTTTGCATTTTTGTATATAATGAACTACCTAACTTATGATTTATGGTGACCTTGTAACTTGTTTATGTGATCCTCACTTGACGTATCTTGCAGCTTATTGCGTTCTTATTAATGATGCTAAATGGGCCAGGTTTTGGCATTCAGACTAGGCATCATTAAGTGTCTAATGCATAAACTCAGCTTGAGTGACGTGAGACTAACTAGATATTTACCTTGTCTTAAAATGTGTGTTTTCTTTAATCCACTTCATAAACTGTCATTTATTTTTAGATTGATGGTCTGTTCCTTAGCATGATCGTTCTGAACTGTTACTAATTTGTCTGCATTCTTCATACTTAACGATCCTTTAATTTTTGCTCCAGTCCCTACCACAGTGATCCACAAATTTATCTTTTACATTGGGTGGTTAGCAATTTGCTAAAAGAGACGTTATTTCCAAAACATTACCTTCATCCCTAGTTAAGTGTTGGTTTTCTCCCTTATACTTGTAACAGATGCAACTAATGTTATCATTCTCTAACAATGATACTTTAGTGTTACAACCATAGTCCTGCACTTCTCATAAAAATCATCTCTCTTACAGATAATTGCATCTCTCAAAATTTTTATGTCTTCTCTGAAATTAGATAATTGCTTATCTACATCACTTTGTTTTGCAGTATACCCCTGCTATAGACATTTGGAGTATAGGATGCATATTTGCAGAAATGCTAACAGGAAAACCGCTATTTCCTGGGAAGAATGTTGTTCATCAGTTGGATCTCATGACTGATTTGCTTGGAACTCCTCCTCCTGAAACAATCGGAAAGGTTGGTTTTTTAATCATCTAATTCCAGAAAAAATCCTCATTTAGGCCATTTTGTTTTGCATAACCACCTCATTTTCTGATAAACCTGTCTTTCGACAATACTGGTCCCCATCAGCTTTGCTTTTGTAAGTGCACCTATGTTCCTATTAAGCATTGAATACAAGCCTTATCCTTCAGCTACTTAGAAGATAAACAGTGTAATTTACTGCAATCCAAGCTTTTAGTAATGGGGTTCCCCATGATGCAGTATTTTCCCAATGGTAAATTTCTTTTCTCTTCAATTATTAACACCCATGCAGATTCGAAATGAAAAGGCTAAAAGATATCTCAATAGCATGCGGAAAAAGTCTCGAGTTCCTTTTTCACAGAAGTTTCCTGATGTAGATCCTCTGGCTCTTAATCTCCTCGAACGCTTGCTTGCCTTTGATCCTAAAGATCGTCCTACTGCTGAAGAGGTAGGATATGTAGGTTTGATTAATGGACTTATTTAATTTGAAAGTGTCAGATCATCAGGGAATTGCCTGTTACAGTTGGTTTATCCTGATTTTCAGTATTTTATCTTTTTTACTTTTCAGGCATTAGCTGATCCATACTTCCAGGGTTTGGCAAATTTAGAGCGTGAACCTTCGACACAACCCATCTCAAAACTAGAATTTGAGTTTGAAAGAAGGAAACTTACTAAAGATGACGTACGAGAGTTGATCTATCGAGAGGTAAACCAACATAAACTTACCCTACTTGTATAGTATTTGAAGTCTTAATTGCATATGTGCCACAATGATTTATGGTTAAAGAAAACAGATTTTAGAGTATCATCCCCAAATGCTCCAAGAATATCTACGTGGTGGAGACCAGACTAGCTTTATGTATCCAAGGTACTATCTTCCTTGTTTAATCTAACATAATTTTTTGGCTGATTGCATCTGGGCCCCTAAGGTTGGAATGGCATCAACTTTTGAAAAATCTTGATTTTTGTTCCTGAGGTTGTAAGCGCATTGCAGTTTTGATCTTTTTTTAAAACTTTGTCTTTTTCGATAGCCTTTACTCATAGAAAATATAAAATTTGATCAAATTTTAATTAGTTTTTAGTTTAAACCATTTACACAGTTTAAAGAAACTATTATACCTCTCTATCCTCACTCTTTTTAAAAAAAAATTATAAGAATCTAAAATTTAAATTTTCTCATCTATTGCTTTCTCTCTTTTAGATATTGAAATTAAAAATTATAAATATTAATATTTCAAAACTATATTTTAAAAAGCCAAAAAGTTAATAGTTGGGAATAATCTTCTAGCATAATGGTAAAAAATTAACAATTATGTCTTAATTTGTAACAAACGACATTACTTTTACAACTTTAAAAAGAACCCAAATCAAAAAATTAACAATTATGCAATTTACCCTTTTTTCTGGAAACTAAAAGTTTCAAATTTATTTTTAAATTCTGAATAAATCTCATAATATAAGTTTCTCAAAAGAAAAATTTTTGGTCTAAATCTAACCAAGTTTATTTCTAAAAAAAAAGTCGTTGGTCAAGTAAACATTATTTCTAGCAACTTTATACCTTGTTAGATGCAAGTTTTATTTATCATTGCTTCATATACTGCTGCATTAACATCATCAAAGCTAATGTAAAAAGAAGATTCCCAAAGTGTTGGGAGGATTGTGAGAATTTTGGGATTTCCAAAATTTTGTACTTGTAAACACTGATATTTCTACCAAACTGTAGATCCCTATCCATGTGATTTTACCTACATGTATTCTCTCTCTGTAAAATTAGATTAATTGGTATTAAAAGGATGTTTTTGTCACCTGGCATTATTCAGGAGGCTTGTTGAGATATTCATCTGTTCACTTCTTAACCTTTTTCTACTTTTGCTAGTGGAGTTGATCGTTTTAAGCGACAGTTTGCCCACCTTGAAGAGCATTATGGCAAGGGAGAGAGAACTACTCCAGTCTTGAGGCAGAATACTTCCTTGCCTAGGTAGTAATTAATGTTCAAGAATATTGTGAAAGGGATAGTTGTCCGCATGAAAGCAAGAAAGATTTTATTGCTTGATTTTTATCTAAATAACCATTTTTTTTCTAGGGAGAGGGTCTTGCCAACTAAAGAAGAAAAAACTGATAAAGAAAATAATTCTGAGAAGGTAAGTGCAGGTGGAGATGCTAGTTCTACCAATAATGACCCTTCAGTGTCTCAGCAAGCTAGTGGGTCAGAGGATATTTTGGGTACAGAAAATGGTTTAAATAAACCAAATTGTAGTGCCCGTAGCTTATTGAAGAGCGCCAGCATTAGTGCTTCGCAATGTGTTATCGTGAAATCTAAATCAGTTGCAGAGGTATATCAATGCTCCCATACTTTTACTTATTTTGTTTCAATCACTAACATCCACTATTATCCTATTGCACTTAGACAAATTACTATATTCCTTTATTTTTCAATAATTTCAAAAGTAATGTATGTATCACAAGTACTTGGCATTCCACTGTTCATGAAGTACTCGTATGTTATTTCCAGTTCTTTTCATTATTTTAAATATTGCCCTAATAGTTGAGACTTTTGGGCCTTTTTTGGTTGGGTCTTAAAAGATTCAAACCCTCATAAAAATACTTTTACTAATATTTTATATTTATTTTATAGCATACATAAATTCAAATATTAAAAATTAAATTTATTTCACATTTAATGCAGTTCTCAATAATAAAAAAATAATTTTATTTCACATTATAATTCTCAATAATAAAATAACTTTATTTCACATCATAATATTAAAATAAATTTTTATATATAATAAAAAAAATTATATTATCCCTGGAACATACTTCAACAAATAAGGCCTAAGTGCCTATTGTTATTGTTATTTTCTTTTAGTGCTTATGTTTTGTCCTTCATACTACGCTCTAATTCTTATTACTTATATTAGGTGTCCCTATGCCAAATTCTCCTGGTTTTTTGAGGGTAGGGAGAGTAATCCATTATGTGCAGTCTTCCCTTTATTCTAATGAAGGGACTATTTCTAGGACTCGAACTTGTGACCAGAACTATTCACAATGGAGCAACCTTTACTGTCTTACCAAAGGCTCACACTGTGCTACTTACTATTACCTATATATACTTTAAAATTGTTTTTTTACGCTGCATTCTTTCTTTTTTCATCCATATCTAACTTATTTATTAATTTATTTTCATTTCTCTTGAAGTTAGAATAATTTGATGTTCAACTACATTGCATTATAGGCTTTTCCTTAACTGATATTTTCTTTTGTAGATTGACTCTTTGGTTGGCAATCCTGTTGGATTGGTAAACCATGGTTAGTTTAATCAGCTATTCATCCAAGAGATGAGATACATGTGTTAGCGCAGTGCAAAAGTCGAAGTTACCTTCATTGAAATCAGAGATAACACAAAAATGCTAATAAACTAAAGAGCACATAAGTAAACAATCAGAAAAGAACACTAGGTTTTACATGAAAACTCTTGCGGTAAAAACTTTAGAGAAATCAAAGAAGAAGCTTTGCTAATTTTTCAAAAAAAATACAGGAAGAGGAGACAAGGAGACTCTCTTTTACCTAACACTGCACAGTGCGCTTCCACAAAATGCTAAAGTAATCTTTAATACATGTAGATATTTAGTGATTTAGTTGTAGCAAAAATATGCCTTGTTCTTTCAATAATACACCTCTAACAGGTAGTTATCCCTTTTGCACAATCCTGGTGGATATGTCTATCTGCATGATCCTGTGGTTATGCCTTTTGCACTATCTCACAGTTATCGTTTTCTGAAGTCAAGGCTGAAGACAAAGAAAGCCAAGTCGAAGATCTTCAGTTTGTAGGACCCTTGCATAAGTTCTTTAAGAAAAACATTTTCAGAGTGAATACGTCTCTGTTTAGAGATTGCTTAAGTCGAAAGGGCCCCCTTTTTGACTTCCCTATTCAACTTGATTTATTATAGTACCTGTCTTCTTCTTGAGGTAGTCTAGTCAAGTGAAGACTTTTTACATCTTTTGGTATCATTTGAAACACCTTGTTCATGCAGGCCAGACATTAAGTCATACTGAATAGTGTCAAACAATTGAGTTGAATTGAACATCTTCTCAATTATATTGTCGAAGAATTCAAGTCATATTGAACAATATGGAAGTTTATTATGTAGGAGTTAAAAAGATTGGCTTGTTGGTGAGCTTCTTGTTTGAGGACCAAATCAAGGTCTTAGGAGCAAGCTAAAGAATGAATGGAGTTGGCAACAGCAAGTCCAGATGCGTTGCCTTAGGTGTCCCAAAACCATGTTGTAGATATGACATGGAAAATTCTAGTGGAGTTAAGGACAATGAACAATCCAAGTGGAGGCTTTGGTGGTATCGTTGCCTGAAATGCCTCATTGCTTGGTCTACAACATACTGAGTACTTTGTATTGTTCTTGGATCATGTGGTGAGTTCTAATTCGATAACAGGCCCCAATGTCCCAAAGACAGCAATGACTTAGCCTTTTAAATTTATCCTCATTTTTCTTGGTATAATGATTTTTCACACACCCATGTCCCAATGTTAAGTCTAGATGTAGCATAACAGGGATAGCTCCTAGGTGCAAAGAAGCCAAGTGTATGATAATACGTGAATGTTACAAACTAATACAATGACCTATCGCATGATGTTTTTGAGGTAGTACAATGACTTACCTCCCTAAGGAAATGAACTACCTCGTAACTCACTATGAGAGGAAGTCATTCCACTACTTGAAATAAGAGAGACTATATATATTTCTTATAAATAAATAAGTAGTAGAATATGGGTGCTAGCTCAGCTTCCCCAAGGCAAGAAAGCAACCTCTATAGTACCCACATGGTGGACAAGGCTACGGAATCAATACCTTAGCAGGCATTCTCTTGGTTAAGAGCTTTGAGGAAGGGCAATATTTAATTATACGTTCATATTCTCATCAACAAATAAGATATTGACCTACCTAGGTATGACCACCACTAACCTACCTATACCGCAGCGTACAAATGTTTGCCCTCGTTAAATAGTCACTCTGCCTAGTAGATTAGTCAAACCATCATAAATTATTGTATGTCCACATAATAATAGTATCCCTGGCAGTTCTCTACTTAGGCATCCTATGGGAGGCCATGGGATGGAGAGCCAACTAGCCATAGTGACATTCTTTAGTAGTCTAATCGGAAGGTGGATAACCAACTGGTAAACGCCAAGCACCAGCATCCTTGGTGATGCTCGTCACTAGCATCCTACTGGAAGCATAAGTAGTAGACTGCTTAGTTGCTTTCTGAATCCTAATGAACTAGGGATGCTTGCCCTAACGAGAGGTGTCGATTCTAGTTCATGGATCAGTTTAGGGTCCAACCGGAAGTTGACCTAACCTACTGCACGTCAGGTTATCGACCAACCGATTTGATTGAGTTCATTTTGATCATACCAGAATCAAAAATTGATCTTACATATATGTATGCTTCTTAAATTAAGGAAAAAGTTGAACAAAGGGTGGTTATATTTTCTTGATAAGCACCACTTTAATCATGATTTGCCATAAAAAATTTAGTCATCACTTAACTTTCTATGCATGCTTTAAAACCCAATTTTTTTTGTGGTTTATCTTCTTCAACCCAAATATGATCCATAAATTAGTTGACTGAACCCGAAACATTTGGATCTTGTTTGAGTTGGATTGTCATGTCGGGTCCAATCTTAACACCCACACCCCTAATCCTGAAGTATTATAGGATACTCTGAGCTTGCCTTCCATTGTGGTTCTCTTTGCCAATAGTCTTGCTGCTATGCAGCATGCACTACAACTTTGGTTAGCTTTCTTTTAATACTGCTATGCAGTATCCATATGTAGAGTAACTCAATTTTTTTTTGTGTTAGATAATTACAATTTTTGTGTATTTAATATCTCAAAATTGAAATTGCCTAACAAAATCATTGGACTATAAGTCCCATAATTTGCAGGGGTCTTAGCATGTTGAAGGGAGGTACAATCCAGTGTTCCACCAAGTGTCATGTATTAGCATGTATGCTGAAGTAAGTATAACAAATACTCCATTATCAATGATTTAAGCTTGTGTGCATGTGAGCCCTATGAACATGTTTATCATTTATTGATAAGTAGCAGGTGGCTAGCAAAGGTAAGGCTACAACTTTCGATGAGTTATATAATAGGTTTTTTGTACCGAGGAGGGCGAGAAAGATATATTCAAAATAGCCAAAAAAGAGTAGAAATCTGGAGTTTTTCATCTCTGATTAGATGCATAGTCCATAGAACCAGTATAGAGTTTTATTTTATGCAAAAGGATACTCAAAATGAATGAGAAAATGTTTTCAAAAGTTATGTATAATATATCTTTAGAACAAAATAGAATTTTTTTTTTACATTATTCATATAATGTCGAGAAAGCGAGGCAAGGTCGAAACTCATGATTCGATTCAAAAACTAAACAAATTCTGAGTTTTGGATATTTTTAACTCCTCTTCAAAAATCAAATACCCATCATAATCAATTTGCAGGATTTATCTACTGCAGAGTTTAACAATGCATTGGTTGGTGGCTGGAGAAATATAGAGAGTCTATGCGAGAAGCTAAGCAAGTGTAAAGCACATACAAAGATATCTCAGAAGCTTACTGAAAAGCCTAACTCAGCCTGAATATTTTTTATTTTGATCCAGATTCAGAGCAGTTAGTTTTCTAGTGATTTTTCATTATTTACACCTTAATTTACTATTTATTTACTTTTTGAGAGAATCACCTTTGTTTAATTATTAGAAGCAGCTGGTGGGAAACTGGGACTTAGAATCCAAAAACAAAATATTTTTCAATTCTAGATGATGTAGTTTTTTGTGAGGTTTGATAGGAAATATTGTTCTTTTTTGTGTGAGTAATTTATTAATGTATGTGAATTTTATTAATTTTGGAATCAAAGTTTTCCCTTCTTTTAGATACACAGCCTTTTATTTTCCTGATAAAATGTCTTATAGTTTTCAAATGCATGAAATGATGACAGCATTTGCTGCTAATAACTTGGTTTGGAGATCGGAGATCGATTGAAAATTGAATTAAATTTTGAATCATATTGAAATTAACTTGATTTAAGCGAGTCAGCTAACGAATCATTTTTATGGCTCGAAATTTTATGAATCTAATTCTAAATTAATGCAGGATCAAATTGTGTCCACTCGAAAATGATTCAATTGAAAAATAGAAGAAATTATTTATAAATTTTATTAATTATAGATTTTTTTGTTTTTATTTTTAATCATTACATTGAGAAGAACAGTATGATTTAATTTGATTGAAGAAACATATATATTTATATTTAATATTTTATTGAAAGATTAAAAATTAATTAAAAATTGAATCAATGATTGGATTAAGCTTGAATTAATAATAAATGAGTCAAATTAAATTCTTTTCATTCATTTTTTTGGAACGAATTGAAAATTTTTAATTCAACTTTGAGTCGATGTCAAATTGGATTGAAATTAGATCATTAATTGATGTAGAATTAATGCAACTTTGGCAAACTTTGAGCATGCAACTACTAGGAAGAGGTTCACTTGGAGATTGGAATTAAATCAAGCTCCTAAACTAACAAACTAATTAGTTCAATATTATATGAATTATTCAAAGAAATCAACACACTTAAGGCATAGAAATAAAATAAGTGTCGAGCTACATTCACAAGAAGCTTAAACTAACTATGAAATCTCCAAGATACTAAGTAGATTAAAAGAAACTAGAAATCTAAGTCGCGCATAGAGTATTTTAATTCATGCATAAACTTTTCCAATATCACACAACTTTACACATTCATAAGATAAAACAGTAGAGAAAATAACAAAAACCTGAGAGCAATATTAAGTTTTCTTGGTATTTGAATGAAAAAATAATAGAAAAATTAGCAAGAACCAAACTAAGACATCAAATAGTCATGAAAGATTAAATAATAATAAGAAATCATGGGAAATATTGGGGGAAACAAAGAGAAATGATAACTAAGAACAATACCGTCATTTTATCGCAAAATGAAGGCGTTGTTACTAGAAATAGTGATCTGATGTCTCACTGAATCAAGCCGTCCAGCATCTCATTAAACGGTTCCTTCGAGCGATCGCAGTAGCGGCAAGGGGAAAGGTTGGACGGTGGTCGGCCAAGCAAGGAGGAGGATTTCTCCCCTCCTCTCTCTAAAGCTTGATGTGAAAAAGATGTGCTACACAGATTACTCCAAGCATGCTATATCTTTAATCACATCTATTAATTAGTAAAAATCATAACCCAAGTCCTTAATCCTAAGGTTTTAAATTTTGTTCATAGATTTAATCAAAGAGATAAGATTAAGAGGAGGTTTGGGCTAGTTTAAAAAAAGGTAAAGGGTGGACTTAGAAGTTGGCTCACTAACTAAATATTTCTATTAAAGCGCAAAGTCCAAAATCTAATACATCTCACTCGCTATATGGCCCCAAATAAATGAATCTCGTCACACACCCAACCTAAATTACAAAATATATTCCTCAATTCAAAAAAATAAAATAAAATAACATAAATATAACATAAAATAAAAGAGAAAATAAAATAAAATAAAATGTGATGCGATGGCAACAATGTGAAATCATTTTGAGATAAAATCGATATCAACATCAAAGTAGATACAGATGATACTCTGCATCATTAATAGTCTTATATTTTAATAATTTATTTCAATAAATTATGTGTTAAAAATATCTTATATTTCACCAAAAAAATATAATTTGTAGCTATGATATAGTTTAATATAGCTATTCAAAATGGTATTTTTGCTCGATTACTAAGTTGCATGTAAGATGATAATATTTTTTAGTTTATTTCAATACGTATTTTAAGTTGCCTAAATGAAATCAAAATATTTGACTATATTAATATTGAGCTTTATTTATTTGTTTATTAATATTTTTTATTGCATAGGCAGCATAGTTGGTATGAGGTCTGAAGAATGAGAAGTTATTGGGTTCAGAGGGCGCACCTTCCGGAATTCGATCAGAGGGCGCCACGTGTGCTATATAGCTGAGTCCGGGCACACGTGACGCCCTCTGATTGGGCGTCCGAACGAAGCGCGCGGCGCACCCAATAATTTTTCCTGAAGAACAGGGGCTGTGATATAAATTTTGACAATTTTATTAGTTTTAATTGTCATTTTTTTTTCAAAATGCGGTGTAACTTATTAAAAAGATGAATATTTTAATGAGTTATAATGAGTGTGCGGATTTTACTCGAACTAAATTTTAAGAAAAGTTATTGCATTCGACTGGCCAAACTTTTAGCCGGCTAATTGGGCGCCACATTAGTATTCAATGGGGTTCATAGTTCGCATAGCGTCTCATTTCTGATCAGTTGAAAATGTAATAAATTTTTTAGTTTTAACTAAAATTTTATGGCCCAGTTTGACGTGAGGACTAAAATCAGGACAAAAGTGGTGTTAGTTTAAAATAATAATAATAAATAAAATTTTTAATCATAATTTTAATATAAAAAATATTATTTTATTTCATATACTCAATAATTTTTAATAAAAATATTAATTTTATTTGACATCCTATATATACTAAAATATTAGAATCGAGTATTTTGATTTATAATGTGAAATAAAATTGATATTTTTATTAAAAATTACAAAACACATGAAATAAAATAATATTTTTTTAGATTAAAATTTATGTAAAATAATTAATTTTTTTTAAAATTAGTACTATTTTAATTTTAATTTTGATCTTCACATCAAACAGGTATAAAATTAGTTGAGGGGTTAAAAAGATTGAAGCTTTTGATAAAGATTTTAGTGAGATTGGAATGGCGAAAATGTTGAAAATAGATGATTTAAGTGTTAAAATCTTACTTTAAATTAATTGAAAAATTACGATATATTTGTTTACCCTTTTAAATAATTTGAAAAAAAATTTATAAATAATTATAGGGTAAATTTCACCCAGGTCCCTGAGTTTAAGGGTTAATATCACACACGTCCACATTTTTTAAATTTATATCATCAAGGTCCCTAGGTTTTCAAAAAATATTATCTGGGTCCTTTTTAATTTTTTTTATTATTAAAAATATACAAAATTACCATTATACCTTTACCCTCCCTCTCTCCACCAGATCCGGCAGCCGCGCCGCCCCGCTCCGCCTCCGGCAACGCAGCACGGCCGCCGGCGGTGTCGTGCTGCTGTGCGATGCCGCCGGCGGTGTCGTGCGGCCGTGCGAGGCCACCGAAGGCGGCGCGGCTGCCGGATCCGGTGGAGAGAGAGGAGGGTAAGGGTATGATGGTAATTTTGTATATTTTTTAATAATAAAAAAATTAAAAAAGGACCCAGATGATATTTTTTAAAAACCTAGGGACCCTGATGATACAAATTTAAAAACATGGACCTGTGTGATAATAACTCTTAAACTCAGGGACCTGGGTGAAATTTACCCATAATTATATTTCACGAGATTACAAATGCACCCTTGATCATAAATGACGAAGCTTTCACATCATCAGATGCTCAGAGCTCTCCCCACGGTAGCTGTCGCCGGAGTTCAGAGCGAGGAGCGGCGGCCACCCGCCGGCCGTCGCCATCGTAGTATATGACGCCGGAGAATTCTAGCGGCTGGCACTTCTCTCCCATCATTATCTCCCTCCGCCACACCTCCCCTTCCTCCTCCTCCTCCTCTCTTACCTTACCTATCGTCTTCATTCCCTGGAACCTCTTTTCCTTCTTCTTCTTCTTCTTCTTTTTTTTCTCGCCGCCGCAAGTGGGGAGTTTCCGGCCTCCGTCGGTCTGAAAGTCTCTCATCCGCTTGAATTCGCGCTCCATTAGTGCCGACATCTTATACAGGAGGACCCGGAGCACCATAGCCGCCGGGGAGGCACGCTAGAGGGAAGAGCTAGAGGAAGGAGATAAAGGCGGGATTTTTAGGGTTAGGGTTCTGTCAGGGCACAGTGGGTTTTAAGAATGGAGGACGACGCCCGGGTTGACCGGCAGCTCGACCCCGGATCGCGGAATAGTGGAAATAATTCAATGGGTAAATTGCATCCGGGCCCCTGCGATCAAAAAGCATTGTGAATTGGTCCAATTCTTTTAAAAACAGTTTAGAACCCAAAGCCTTATGGTTTGGTCTCAATTAAGACATAATTATTATTATTTTATTATTATATTATAAAATTATTCCCAATAATTAATTAATTTTTTGGTTTATCAAAATATGATTTTAAAATATTAATATTTATATTTTAAAATTTTAAATTTTTGAATTCAATAGTAGAGAATTGAGAAAAAATTAAATTTTAAATTTTATTAAATTTTGAAAGAATTGTGGAGTAAAGGGATATAATGATTTTTAAAATATGTAAACTGCTAAAATTAGTTAAAAATAATTAAATTTTATATTTTCTATTGGAAAAGTCAAATGAAAGAGACCAGATTCTAAAAAAGAGACTTAAACTATAATGCTTTTGCGAACCAATTGGCAATGCCGTTTCAACCTTAAGGTCCCAAATGCAATTTACCCCAATTCAACTTAAAGATATATTGTATTCAAGTCTCATGTTTATGTCCCATTTTACATTAGTCCTAAATTACAAAACATCCCACCTAACTTTGCTATTAAATTTTCTCGAGTTTCTAAAATAAGGGAAAATGAAAACTTTGCTCTTAATTAAGTTGAAGTTGTCATGCAGAGCTCTAAAAAATTACACTAGAAAAGCAAGTACAAGAGAGTGAAGAGTTCAAAGTTCATATAAATCTCACATTAAAATCTCATATTTTTAATGTGAGACTTAAATTTCATATAACGGAATAAAATCATAACATTCCGCCACATTTCATACTCTTGTCTGTCTGTCAAATGCCGTTTTACTTTCTGCTAATTTTTATTAGGCTAGAGCGAATTCTTCAATATTAGCTAGCGTCACTACTAATATCGCTTTATTACAACTCATAAATGTAATGACTTATTCTGATACCAATTGATACGGCCTTTCGAAAAACTATACCTTGAAAGTTAGCTTATAAATTGAGAGCCTAAAATTCATATAAACTTCACATTAAACTCATATTTTTAATATGAGACTTGACTTTCGTAATTTGTAATTAAATTATAATAAATTACATGTCACTAAATTATCGACAAATATCGGCCATAAGTCATGAGGTGGTTAGGGATCACATAATTTTGTCAAAGCAGGGAAATTTATGATCAAGAGAAAGTGAGATACATCAAAGGTCAAACAGTTGACCAATCGTTTGACTTTTCATTCCGTTGACTTTGATGTCGGCAGGAACAAGAAGTCTGCAGTTGAGCAGCTTGGAGAAGGTGTTGAAAATCTTGTGCCACTTGGAGGTTGACTCACATTATGTCAAAAATTTAGAAGTGTTAACTGTGAAAACTATCTAATTACTCGACATGAAATTGATTTAAAATTAAACGTAGCTTTTCAAGCTGACTATATATATATATATATATATTATGTATTTTCTACACATATATATATATATATATATATATATATTTAACAATAAATTGAGATATATATATATATATATATATATATAT
>KZ451979.1:2082618-2111076 GCA_002786265.1 Apostasia shenzhenica
ATATACTCAATAATTTAAAATAAAAATATCAACTTTATTTCACATTCTAGAACAAAATATTCAAATCGAGTATTTTGATCTAAGATGTGAAATAAAGTTTATATTTTTATTAAAATTATTGAGTATGTGAAGTAAAATATTATTTTTTATATTAAAATTAGTGTAGAATAATTAAAATAATTTATTTATTATTATTATTATTTTTTAAATTAGTACTATTTTGGTCCTCGCGTCAAACAGGTTTAATGTCCTTATTATCTTTGCACTAAATACCACGATTTCTCTTAATTAAATATAATAATAATAATAATGTTTTTTTTTGGTTGAGGACATAATAATATTGTTTTGATATTGAAATATAATAATAATAATAATTTTTTAATTCAATAATATTTATTACTAACACATAAATAAATCATTACATGAATCTGGACGCATCTTGGGATAACCACAATTGAATTGAACCCGAAGCATATCAACTTTTTCCTTTTGAAACATATCAACTTTCAATCATTAACAAAAAAAAAAAAAAATTCAATCGGGTCGGATCCGAGTTCATCAAATGGGAGTAACCTGATCGGATTCTCACCCGAGTCGAACCGGGACAAATGGAGCTCTAAATCCAGTCGTTACCGTCCCAGTTGCCCACTCTAGTTTCGGAGTTCGATCGCAGCGGCGGCGGCGACGGCGGCGGCGAGATCTGTAGCGGAAGGTAGAAAGATGGCTGGCGGCATGGGAGTCAACAAGAACCGGTACATCG
Organism: Apostasia shenzhenica; assembly: GCA_002786265.1. Taxonomy (NCBI): domain Eukaryota; kingdom Viridiplantae; phylum Streptophyta; class Magnoliopsida; order Asparagales; family Orchidaceae; genus Apostasia; species Apostasia shenzhenica. The sequence goes on from KZ451979.1 coordinate 2,083,379, forward strand.
AGGAGTGGAACCACGCGAGGGAGAACCTCGAGTTCAACTTCCGCTGGACCCGGCGCAATCTCGCCATCGTCGGATTCTTCGGCCTTGCCGTCCCGATCCTCGTCTATAAGGGCATCGTCAATGAATTTGTAAGATTTGCTTCACTAATTGGCTAATTTTTACTGATCTGGTTGTTTGGACCGACGGCGATGATGAAACCCTAATCTTTTGCTTTTGCTCTCCTGGGTTTCTCTTGGCAGCACATGCAAGATGAGGATTGGGGTAGGCCACCGACGAAGTTTCTGTGATGGTCGAGGAAATGCCATCTTCATCCCCTTCTTCTGAATAACGGTATTGTTGCTTTGCTAGAAATTTTGGGGGTTACCCATGTTTGAAAAGATTTGTGAAATCCTGCGTCTTTTGTGGCATCTCTCTATGGTTACTCTTGCTTAGATACGTAAATTGTGGGTGAGACTTTTTAACTGATGATGAAACCTTGCTGCTTTGAGTTGTATTTATCTTTTCATTTTTGAAGTTGTTCTCATTGCAGATGCTAGAACTTGTTTGAAGAAGCGTTTTTTTTTTGTTTCTCATCACTGTTTAAATTGTTTGAAGAAGGATTTTCTTCTTCTTCTTCTTCTTCTTCAATGGTTCTCAGTACTGCTTAACTTGTTTGAGGAAGGGTGTTTTGTTAGAAATCCTTAATGTGAAAACCTTGATTTGATCAAAATAACTTAAAACACATCTTTGGACTGATAATTACAAAATGAGGAAAAATAAGTAGAAGAGAATAATAGTTGGATGATGAAGATGTTGCCATTAACTAATTCCAGGATTGGAAATCTTAATGATCTTCTGCCAAAACGGACTAGGTTTCTCACCACTCTTTCTTTTTTTTTCCAAGTTGCAATAGAATAACTAGATGCCTCTTTGAGGAAGAGAAAACTGATATGGGCCTGTTGTAGGTTTTTGTTGTGCCTACGAGTTCGTTTAACCAAAACTTGTTGCAATTACTTGTAATTTTTTGAAAATAATTGAGTTGTAATTTTTGATCTCCACAAAGTAAACCTAAGAACTAGTTTTCGAAGCAATAGAGTAAGCTATGTGCACACCATATGGAAGTTCTTCGAGTATCGTGAGTGGGATTTTGTCGAGGAATGCACTAACAAATTACTTGCAAAGAAAATGAGAAATATTAGTAAAGGTTAGACTGTAGAACGATCATGTTACGACAGATTTCTACATAAAGAATGTCATGAATTTAATGTATAATAAAGAATATTTCTGGCATAAAACAAAATTTTAGGAAGGCTTAAAGGGAAAACAACAACTAATTTTGTAATAAAATGGAAATTATGGAGTCATACATGTGCGTCTACACATACAATCGTAATGGAATGATAACATACATAATGTGACAATTCGGAAGTTAAATGTATGAGGAAATGGAAGTGAGATGAACATAAATTACATATGGAGAACAACATGATGTAAATAAATAAAGTGGAGTGAAAATGAACAAGGTACAAACACAAATGTGAGGTAAAAAATTTGAGTCGACGATCAGTCATTAGATCATGCTCTAAGATAAATAGATGCTTTGACTCTTTGGCGTCAAGCGCTGCCAATGGAATCCTTCCAAGATAGCAGGATCAAAATCACAATAAAAATCACGCAGCTCATCTCAGTTGTCCTACAGGTCAGCCATATAATTGACAAATCTAGTCAACAGGTTAATTATGCAAGTTAATCCACCTAAGGTTTGAAGCCATAACCTACCCGTCAGGAGTCACTTTGGTACTAGTAGTAGGCTTCCTCTACTCGTGCCTTACGAGGACAAGCTCCCCTATCACTCACACAAGTAGGATATACCCCCTTTTGCGAATAACAAAGGAACAAATAAGCATGTTCGCATATCTCTTCTCGACTACCACATGAACTCCACTTCTCCCTATCAAATCATTGCATTTCTCAAATGGCAGGATATACGCCCACATTCAAGAATTTTCTATCATCATTACAACTGAGTCTTGGATGTCCACATGGCAAAGTTCTAAAAGCTCTTCGGTCAATTAACAAGCAGGGCAGTACCTCTACTATGCCCATTACATCCGTTACATCCCGAGCAGTTACAGGAAGAGAGCCCTTTGATTCCCTCTAGCTCAGATTTAGGTGGTCTATAAATACTACCCTTCCATCAAAAAGAAGGGGATCAAATCGGATCGGACAACAAACAAGAGAGCCGCATCTAGAAGAAGGAGTTCCCCTGGATTCCTCTTCAATCTCCCTTTCTTCCACTACATCAGAGAGAGAGACTTTGTAATTCACCTATGGCAAACGTCTTTGCAAATTCTAATGGAGTTCTTTGGTTGACTGATTGGTGGATGTAGGAGGACCTCTCTAAACCATCTCAAATTCTAATCTCACATTTCTTTTTCTCTTTTCTCTATGATTCTCTTGCAGGAGCGCACATAGCTATCTCATTGTTCTTCAGACTCCCATTTAGGACAATTTCTTCTGTCAACAATAGATTTGGTGGAAAATCGCTAAACATTTCCTCACAAATAGCCTTAAATCACCTTTAATTAGTCCTGGAGTCTATTATCAATTTGGACAACTGCCGATCAACAGCGAAGGGTTAACTCGAGCAGGGGCGGGCGGGTCCTCCAAATTGGCATTACGAGCAGGTTCTGGTTTGTTGAAGTAGCCTTGTGGGGAGAGTGGCAAAGCACTCACGCAGGAATTGTTTGGCCTGCTGGGGTCAACAGGCTGGCTTGATCAACTACAAGGGAGTGGGAGGGTGTTGGTCGATCCATGCTTCAATAGCCCTCTCTCAAAAGATAGTTTTGCTCTCACTTTTCTTCCAAATTTTCAGCCTCACCATTGGATAATATTGAATCAAAAAAATACCAACTTTGTCCTAGCAACATAAAGTCCTCTCAACACAAATATACACAATCGTTTACAGTGAAACCTTGCTACATGGTCGCTCCAACACAAAAATCTACACAATACATATAAAACTCATTACAAAGTCCACTCTGATACAAACAATTATGTACAATAAATATATCAACAACTAGAGCCCGAACGAAGGACTCCTCAGGTGCTGGTGTTAGCGACAACAAAGATGATATCGTGGATGCTCTGATACCATATTTGATGTAGGCACATTGTAGGTTTATGTTGTGCCTACAAGCTTCTTTAAGCAGTGACTTGTAATGTGAAGCCCACGAAGTTAACTTAGTTACTAGTTTCCAAAACGATACGTTTTAAGCTATGCGTTCACTATATGGTAGTTGGTTGAGTATCATGAGTGAGATTTTGTCATGGAGTACACTAACAAACTTCTACCACAACATTGAGAAATTTCAATAAAGGTTAGAACGTCGAGCAATATGTTACGTAGATTTCTACATATGCATGTAATGAATTTAATAAATGATATAGAACATTTCAGCCATAAAATCAGATTCTAGCTAGGCTTAAAGGGGAAAATAACAGCTAACTTTGCAATAAAGTGGAAATTATGGAAGTAAGCTAAAACATAAATCACGTATGGAGAAGAACATTAAGTAAATACACAAAATGGAGTGAAAATGAACAGAGTACGTATATGAATGCAAGATAAAGAACTGAAGGCCACGAACAATCCTTCGACTTTGCCCTAAGCTGGATAGACTCTTTGATTCCTTCCTCGGCATTGAGCGCTGGCAATGGAATCCCTCCAATGTGGCGTGACCGAAAATATCACCTTTAAATGGCCTTAAAAAGGCCTTTAGCTGTCAACTAATGGCAAACTATCGGCCAACCTGAGTGGCAACAAGCGGATGCATCGGATTGGCATTGCAGGTGGGTTGTGGCTTGCCGACATGGCCATGTTGGGAGGTGGGCAAAGCGCTTGCGTGGGAGCCCCATTGGGCTTAACGGGCACTAGCTTGATCTACTACTCCACGTGCCCCCGTTGAAAAAGATATTTTGCCCATGTTTTTATTCCAAATTTTTAAGTTTTGACCTGGGACAATCTTACCTCTCTTGAATTTTGGCAATACTGGCCATGTCTTTGCAACATTAAAATACCTCCTAATACAAATACACACTCATTTACAACGAAATATTGCCATGTGTTCGCTACACATAATAACTATACAAACAATGATATAAAGCTAATATATAGATAAGATAACTACAGTTCAAATGGACTTCGCAGGTGGGTTGGTATCGGTGTTGACAATTATGATTTCGTGGATGCTTTGTATCAACTATTTATCTTTGATATTAGCAGCTCTGGAATGTCCATCAAATGCCAAAAATCTTGATGTTTGAGATTATTTACCTTTATTTTATAATCATTATTTAATGAGGCAACATATCACAACTCATGGATTGAATCATCAGTATGTTTGATCAAATCATCAAAATTAATCATACATGTTTAATGTGTGTAATGAGTTACTTTTGAACCATGACTCTTGTATTGCTTGATAATTTGTGTGACTGAATTGTCCGAGCAACCCACTAAGACGCTTTAGTGAATGGCATCAAGTAGCCTGTTGGGTCACGGTGACCAATTTGGTTTCCATGATCAGTCGGGGAACCTCCCATGATGCCGTCGGCAATTACAATCCACCAGCTTTATGGGAGGTGGTTGACAGTTTGGACAATTATTGGCTAGTGGGGTGGTAGTTAGTAGTTTTACAATAGCTGGCAACAACCTTTAGTGTTGTTGCAAGCTACCAGAAAGATTGGTTAGTTTCGAGTTGTATTTATTTTCTACTCTCAATGTCTCCTACCATCGGTGGTCATGCTTAGCACCATACGAGACTCATGAGAGCCTCTTTCACTGGATATAGTGTTACTGCCTTCATGATTGCCATCCAAAAGATTTATGCTACATAGCTCAACACCCATCATAAGGTATGGCTCCTTCAAAAGAATTTTTTAGAAAGGATTTGTGAATGGATATACTACCATACACTATGTGCTTATCCTTTTTATAAGAATTTTAAAATGGAGTGATGCAGGTACTTGGTTCTAAGTTATTTCAGATACGGGATAACACACTCTGATATCAAAACCGATGCAGGATATCGCACTTTGACACATAGCTGATGTAGAACAACGCACTAAAGATGATGTGAGATAGCGAAAATAAGGTGGCTAGGTTTTAGAGGTTGGAGAGTAAAATAGTAGATAACTAGGATTTCTAAAATTCTCACCTATATTTTGTCTATCATTCTCCTTCGAAATATCAATCTTTTTCAGGATATCGATTTCTTCTGGAATTTCTAAACTAACTCATTCTAACATCATTTATGCACAATCAAATATATGTAAGTAATCTACATCATCTATCAAAAATTATACTATGAGATCCAATTTTGACTGTCTATCATTTTGATGTCCTCATTAGTTTCTATTGTTCGTTAACTCAGATTATAGTTTCTTTTAGTGAAAAGTACCACTTTTCCTTATATATTTTTTGTTAAACCTCAGTGCATCTCGTTGTAAATTACTCTTTAAGAGTTCTTTGTTCTGAGCATCTGGAGTTTTCTATCTAGTATGATTATTTCCCATAGCTAGAACTTTAGCTGCAGCAGATTAAGAAAAGTGACTGATTTTCTTTTCTAGAAGAAAAAACAACAGTGGGTGGTTTTCAATTTTACAGCATATTACATTTCAGGATGCAGAGTTCATCTTAAATGTGTCTGCAACGCATTTTTTATATTTTTTGCTGTTGCATATATTTTTTAGGGTAAATTTCTAAGGTTGGAAGGTCATTATAAATTGATTTTAATTTTTAATTTTTTTTAATTTGAGTCAAGTTATGTAGTTTTGATCCCAATTAAAATAATTATTAATTTTTTACTAATGTATTATAGAATTATTTTTATTTATTAATTTTATTATTTTTTAGAATATAATTTTGAAATATTTATATTTATATTTTTTAGTTTTAAAATTTTATGGCAACAAAATCAAGAAATGAGAAATTTATTTTTAAATTTTTAAAGAAATATGAGAATAAAGATATGTAATTATCTTTTAAAATATGTAAATGATTCAAATTATTTAATAAGTTATTAAATTTTATATTTTTATTTAAAAAAATGTTTTGAAAGAAGGATTATATTTTTATGTGAATGATTCAACCTATAATTGTAAATATTACCTGTATATTACTCAAGTTAATATACACGAAAAATAAATAAAATATGTATGAAATATTTTATATGTAGGTTAGTTTTCCAAATATCATGCTATGGGCAACCCACCGGTGATCTCATGCATTACTGTAATATTTTGGCCCCCACAGACCACTATATATCGGTCGCCAATATTATTGGTCAACTATGGCGTGCAGTCACACGATCGATCACTGATGATAATCATGTCGTTTGTTGTCGGTCACCGAGCATTACTTTTTACTGGTATCGACTGTCATTGTGAGTGTTTAAATTAGGTTAACTATCGTTTAGCTATATTAATATAAACATCAAACTAGATCATGATCTAATTCGGTTTTTACTAAACTGATCAAATCAAATAAGATTTTCAAGAGCCCACTTGAGCTCGATGTGTAGGGACATAACTGTTATTTTTATTTTATATTACTTTGTTTTTGCAAAACATTTTTTTTTGTTCTTTTGTGGTTTTTAAATTTCTTCATATATATTTTTTTTTGATATTTTGTTGCTTTGTATGCGGATGTTCTGCTTAAATTTATAAACAATTTTGTCATTTTTATTTCAAATAGTAATTTTTGTGTTGCATTGTATTTTTGCAATTTTTTTACAATGTAAGTACATTTCAAAGATACCAAGATGAAGTAAAAAAGCATTCGAATGAAGCAAAAATAATTGTAGTTAATGATATTTTATTTAATAATATCGTGTTATTTCTCGCACCGCCAACGCATTAAGGAATTGTAGCCTTCAGAAAATTCTAACTAATGTGTTGTTAGAAGCGATATTATCCTACACATTTTTGACTCATTTCAATAATTTTTCTCGTGGCAGTATATTGAGATAGCCGACCTCCATCTCTAATCAAATATTTACAGATCAATGAATAATATTTTAGAATATATCTATCACATATATGTTATTAAATAAAAATCATCGAAAAGAACAATTAACAGCTCATATATGGATTATAATATCATTAATTAATGTTGTTGCTATGAATAGAATATTTTCTATAAAAATATTATTTAATTAAGCAAAAAATAATATGTGACTAATGAAATTAACAAAAGACTTTGAATGTAGTGGTTGCATATAAATTCAGATTTTGAAATTTTATTATTATTTGGTGTTTCATTTTCACAGTTATCATTTTATTTTAATCGCACGATATATTTTGTTAACTTTATATTTTAATCTTATTCATGTACATACAAACCCACATAATATATTTTTAGCCAAAACTACTGAATTTGAGTAAATTTTAATTAATTTTGATTAAAATCAATATTTCAAATCTCAAATATCTCTTCTAAATCCATTAGTAGATATGTATATTCTTTACATACAAAAATGCACAATATATTTTGTTAATTTAGTTCAAGAATACACTCGACGGAGGGATTTAGTAAATTAGGCCATTGTTTGGTTCAGGAGATCTTAAATGAGATAAAATATTAATTTATTAATATTTTAAATTTATTATAAATTTAAAAAAATTTATTTTATATTTAGTATAAATTTTAATATTAAAATTAATTTTATTTCAAGTCTTACACATCTCTCAATATAAAAAATAATTTTTTTTTCAATAAATATTATAAATATATATAATATTAGTTTTTATTTAAAAAAATTTGAAAGATTAAATTACAAAATAAAAGAATAGAGAGTTTAATATGTAGTTAAAGAAGAATTAAAATTTATGTATATAAATGTCATCAAAATTAAGTTTTTTCACGTCCAATACAATCACAACAACAGAGCTTTTATTCCACAAGATGGGATTTGTTACATGAACGTACCCTTTTATTTAAGTTGAGCTCTATCAAATTAAACAACAATATATATATATGACTTCCATCAGCTGGCTCGTCTAATGCAGACATAATTCAACAAACTCAATTCTTCTTATTGGAGCTTCCATTGGCCTACGTACGATTTGGCCCGGCTCATATATATATCCAATTAACACAATTTTGAACAACAAAATAATTTTATTTCATACCACATAATATTAAAATATATAAAAATAAATATGATCTCTATAGATCACACACAGATTTCAGTAATTAAAAGGAAACGAAAACTAATGATGATCGATCGATGACCTCAATTGATCTGGTTGCGGTTAGTTAATGGTTGAGTTATATATTCCTCTAGTCTGAAGTTCTCACTGGGAATGTCGAGAGGTTGCCCCAAACCTAAAAATTGACCAGCCATCAAGATGTAAGAAATCTTTGCAAAGGCCATCCCCATCTGATAACCCCCCGTGTCTGTATATTTATGAAAACGGCCTGCAATCAGTACGTGAATTACGCGTGAACCGTCACCACGCCGCATCCATAAAGCACTGCCCACAGTGGCGAGAGTGAATGTCGCGTCAGGTGGCCCGTATTCGTTCAGCAGTCGTGCTGCCAAGTTGGCAGCTTCCTGCCTGAAATTGCCCAAAAGCCAACCAGCAGTATGGTGGGCGTCCATCGCTTCCCCCCTTGTGGCGCACAGGAGGAAGATTAATGCGAGGAGGACGCGGAGACGAGGAGTGCTAACGGAAGCCATGAACGTCGTACGTACGCAGCGCGTCGGGGAGGAAGAGAGTAGTACTGATGAGAGATCAGACCGCCGATGAGAGGAGGCGGCACACACCGAGGGATCGATTTAAATAGTACTGCATCTCCCGCCTCCTCGTGCCAGCTGGGGGAAATATTAAGAAATAAAATTCATACAAAGTCAAAAGTGAATACAAATTATTGTATGTATATTTTTGAATAAATTTTATTTTACTTTATATTCATTTTTTTTTTAAATTTTGTATATAAATGTAAACAATGCAAAAAGTATTACAAAAAAATTTAAAAAGACGAAAAATAATATTTTCTCGTCATTGCATAAGTGACACTAGCTATGCGCGAGGCCATCTGCTTGCTTGCGTGATATTCTTTGATTGGGCATCACAGGGTACTGGTCTCTTTTTGCCATGATTGAATATCCTAAAATGTATCAATTAATTAATTAATTTTGAGTAAAATATATTACAAGTCTAAATATAAATTTAATATTTGAATTAGTTGGATTTTGGCTAAGTTCAAATAAATTTTTAAAATTATGCATAAATTTAACAAAAAAATTTTAAAAATAATTTTTTATATACACTTAAAATTCAAATTGTTTTCTCACTCTATTTAAATTTTAAATTTAAATCAAATATAAATAATAATTTAATATTCAAATTAATTACACTCTAGCAAAAATTAAATACAAAATTTTAAAAATTATGCATAAATTCAATATAAAAAAGATTAAGAATAATTTCTCATCGAAGTTTAAAATTAAATAATAGAATAAGTAATCCCCTTCATTGGAGAGATTGTGAGAGAGGCGGCTGACGATGGATTTAAATACTACATATAATTCTCTTGCACTAAGTAAAATTACATACACATCATCTATAATTATAAAATAGTATTATACTCGTGCAGCAGTACGAAATTATTCGCATAAAATTTCTAAAAAATTAAATAAAAATATTATATATTTTACATTAAAAATAATAAATATTAAAAATATATTATTTTTATAATATTTAGAATTTAATATGTTTTTTAAACTTTAAAATATTATAGAATATAAAATAAATATTTGTATGGATAAATAATAAATAAATAAAATTTAATTTATAATGCAAATAAATTAAAATAAAATTTAAATTTTTTAATCATACAAATTATAGTTTAATTTTTTATTTTTTATAAAAAAATTATAAATTAATACTTTTATTTTACTTTATTTTTTATTTTTTTAAAAAATATATATTTATAATATTTTAATTTTACTCTAGCTTTGCTCTCTCTCCTCTCTCCATTTTCTCTCTCTACTTTCTCTCTCTTTCCATCTAGTCCACTTCTCTCCTTTTTTTCTCTTCGCCTACTTCTCTATCCTCTCTCCATCCGCCCACCACCTCTCCTCTCTCTCCTCTCTCTCTCCCTCCGCTTTTTCCAACTGACTCATCTCTTCGTAGATTATTTAAATTATATAATAAATAAATAATTTAAATTACATAATTATCTTTATTTTCTCTCTCTTACTTCTCACTGCCTCCTTTTCTCTCTCTCTAGTCTCTCCTCTACCCCTTATCTCTCTCTTTCTATTACATAAAATTTCTAAAACTTAAATAAAAAATAAATATTTTACATTAAAAATAACAAATATTAAATAAATATTATTTTTAATATTTAATAATATTTTAGAGAAAATATTTTCATTTTAATTTAAAATACAAGTAAATTGATGTAAAATTCAAAATTTAAACTTAAAATTTAATTTTAAATTTTAAAAATTTAAATTAAATAAATACAATTTAAAAATTTAAATTTTAGCATTATTTTTTAAATTTTTAAAAGGGCAATTTCACCCAGGTCCCTGAGTTTAAGGATTATTATCACACAGATCCACATTTTTAAAATTTATCATCGGGGTCCCTAAGTTTTTAAAAATTATTATCTGGGTCCTTTTTTATTTTTTTATTATTAAAAAAATAGACAAAATTATCATTATACCCTCATCGGATCTGGTGGAGAGAGAGAGAGGGTAAGGGTATAATTTTTAAAAACTTAGGGACCCCGATGATATATTTTAAAAATGTGGACCTGTGTGATAATAATCCTTAAACTCAAGGACCTGGATGAAATTTGCCCTTTTTAAAATCAACTACCATTAAGAATCCTATTATTAAATTAAAAACTAAATAAAATGGAAATTATATTTATCATTTATATATAAAATTTTAATATTAAAATTAGTTGATTTATTTATTATTTTGAATTTTAATATATGCAATATATATATATCATCTAATAAATAATTTAAAAATAATATAATTAAACTTTAAAATTACTTTTAAATTAAAATATTATCTATTTGAATTAATTAAATTTATTTTGTAATTAAAAAGTTTGTTTTAAAATTAATAAATTAAATGAACTTTCAAGATTTTAATTTTAAAATTAAAATTATATGATTTTTAAATTGTATTTGAGAAAATAGTAAAATTAAAATTAAGCTTTTTAAAATTATATGATAAAAGATAAAAAAAAATTTATTTATAATTTTTAAACTTTTAATTAAAAATTTAATATAAATTATAATAATTTAATTTCTAATTTTTTATTAAAAATATTTTTAATCGTAAAAAATGTAATTTATTTCTCTCTTTTCTTTCCCCATTCACTCCTCTCCTCTCTGCTTCTTCCCCAATGGCCCCCTCGCTCTCCTCTCTTTCTATCTCTCTAATCGCTCCATCTCTCAATTACATAAAATTTATAAAATTTAAATAAAAATATTAATAATTTTACATTAAAAATAATAAATATTAAATATATATTATTTTTAATAATTTTTAGTATTTAATATATATTTTAGAGAAAATATTTTAATTTAAAATGTAAATAAATTAATGTAAAATTTTAAATTTTAAATTTTAGCATTATTTTTAAAAATTTTAAAATTAACTATCGTTAACAATCCTATTATAATATTTTATTAAAGTGCTACTTAAAATTTTTTATAAATTTTAATAACAATAATTATTATTAAATTAAAAATTAAATAATTTGTATTTTAAATTTATGATTTATTATATAATTTAAAAATATTAGTTATTATATAATTTTAAATTTTTATTTATTATGTAATTTAAATAACAATTTTTTTTTATAATTATTAAGTTTAAAAATTAATTTTATTTAAAATCTATTTAATTTATTTTATATTTTAATTTTTCATCGTATTTTTTCCACACAAAATATTTCACATTTTGTAACATAAATATTTTATTATTAATTTATATATTTAATTTTTTATTTTTAAACATATATCAATTTTTTATATATAAATATTTATAATAAAAATATAAAAATATTAATTAAAGTGAAATTATAAAAAATAGAATTATGATTTTACATATAAATATTAATACGTTAATGTATACAAAATAAATTAACCAAAATTTCTAATTAAATAATATAAATTAAATACTTAATAAAAATAATTATAATTAATTTAATTCAAGTTAAATATATATTAAAATTATAAAAAATAAATTAATTTAATTTATTTCTAATCAAAATTTTAATTTATAATTAGATCTTACTGCAAATAAGTGAGTAAAATTCAAAAAGTTCAATTTTAAATTTAATTTTAAATTTTGAAAATAAAACATTTAAATTATTTAAATTTATTATTTATTATGTAATTTAAATAATTTGAGAAAAAGAGAGAGGCGGTTGGAGAGAGAGGAGAGAGAGGAGAGAGAGGAGAGAGAGGAGAAAGGTTGGGTGGCAGGAGAGAGAGAGGAGAGAGAGGAGAGAGAGGAGCGGCAGAGGCAGGAGGTAGTAAAATTATAATATTAAATTTATAAGAAGGATAAAAATTAAAAAATTAATTTATTTTCCATCGATATTATCTTTAATAAAAATATACAGATACTATATGTATATTACTCAAGAAAATATTCACTAAAAATCAATAGAGTAGTTTAATTTTGACATTGAATTAAATGAGCTGCGATAGGACTTGTAGACTCTCGAAAATTCTGACTATATGTTATCATAAGAGACATTATCTTTCATATTTTTGACTTGACCCAATAAATTTTCTCATGGCAGCACGTTGGGATAGCCGGCCTCCACCTCTCTAGTTAAAAAGTTTTTTTTTTGAATGGAGTTAGTCAAAAGAATTACAGATCGATGGATGATATTTTCAAATATATTATAAATTAAGTATTTACACTATCTCACATATTTCATAAAATAAAATTCATAAAAAAAGGACAACTAATAAGCTCATATAAAGAAAGCATGTTTAGCTAAGGACCATTTTGATATTGCTTAAAACTAAAGTAGTGCTACATTAAAAAATAATAAATAAATAAATAAAATTTTATTATATCATGTATAAATTTTAACATAAAAATGCTTTATTTTATTTAGCATACTCAATTAATTTTAATAAAATTCTTAACTACTTTATTTCGCATCTACAATTATGTTTTTCGTGAATACTTTGTATCAACTATTTATCTTCGATATCAGCAGCATCTCTTAAACGTCCATCAAATATCAAAAATCTCGATGTTTAAGATTATTTACCTTTATTTCGTAATTATTATTTTATAGGACAACATATCACAACTCATGGATTGAATCATCAATATGATTTCTCAAATCGTCAAAATTAATCATACATGTCTAGTGCGTCTAATGAGTTACTTTTGAACCATGACTCTTGTATTGCTTAATAAATTTTGTGTAACTGAATGGCCTGAGCAACCGACTAAGACGCTTCAAGTAACCTTTTGTGTCACGGAGACCAATTCAGTTACCATGATCAGTCGGGAACCTCCCATGATGCAGTCGTCAATTACAAACCACCAGCTTTATGAGAGGTGGCTGACAGTTTAATAATTGTTGGCTAGTGGGTTCATAGTTAGTAGTTTTGTAACTGCTGGCAACAACTTTTAGTGCTTTTGCAAGCTACCAGAAAGATTAGTCAAATATTTACAGATCAATGAATAATATTTCGAAACATATTATAAATGAAATATATGCACTATGTCATTAAATAAAAATCATTAGAAAGGATAATTAATAAGCTCATATACAGATCATAATATTATTAATATTGTTGCTATGAACAGAATATTTTCTATAAAAATATCATTTAATTAAACAAAAATATAATATGTGACTGGTGAAATTAACAAAAGATTTTGAATTTTGTGGTTGCATATAAATTCAGATTTTGAAATTTTATTATTATTTTGTCTTTCATTTCCACCATTATCATTTTATTTTAATCTTATATTTTAAGAAATTATAAATATTTACATTTAAACAGGTAAATATTAAGTCGATTTTGTTTAAATTAAATTTCAAGCGATTTTTATTTTTCATATAAAATTGTTTACTCTACCTTCCATTTTCATGTCTTCTCCCTACACAAAAGCCTGGTTAATATTCTAGTCAAATTACACATAAATTGATAACATTTTAATTATTTACAAATCAATATTATTTCTTTTACCCATTTCATTAAATAAAGGCCCTCAGAAAGTAAAATATATTAGAACAAAATATTACGTGTATATAATTATCATATCTATAACTATTCTAAAGTTCTGAATTTTTTTTTTTTTTTGCCTTTTTCTATTATCCTACCTAAACCTACTTAATCTGCTGATGAAATTTATTGAAAGAGTAAAAAAAAAATATTTTATACACCTCTTTAATTTATAATTAACTGATCTAATGTTATTTCTTAGACTGCAACACATTGTGGATTAGTAGGCTCTCAAAAATCCTAGCTAATATGTTATTATAAGCGACATTATCCTTCACATTTCTGACTCAATCTAATAATATTTCTCATGCAGTACTTTGGGATTGCCGGCCTCCACCTCTCTAGTCAAACAAATTTTTGTTTTTGAAGAAGTTAGCCAAAAGAATTACATATCAATGAATGACATCTTCAAACATATTATAAATTAAGTATTTACACTATTTTTATATTGCTTAAAATTAAAATAGTGCTATATTTAAAAATAACAAATAAATAAATAAAATTTTATTATATTATATATAAATTTTAATATAAAAATACTTTATTTTATTTTACGTACTCGGTCAATTTTAATAAAATGATTAACTTTATTTCGCATCTATAATTATGATTTTGTAAATATATTGCATCAACTATTTATCCTTGATATCAACAGCTCTAAAATGTCCATCAAATACAAAAAATCTCGATGTTTTGAGATTATTTATCTTTATTTCGTAATTATTATTTTATAGGGTAACATATCACAACTCATGGATTGAATAATCGATATGATTCCTCAAATCGTCAAAATTAATCATAAATGTTTAATGCATCTAATGAGTTACTTTTTAACCATGACTCTTGTATTACTTAATAAATTTTGTTTAACTGAATGATCTGAGCAACCCACTAAGACGCTTTAAGTGAATGGCTTCAAGTAACCTTTTGTGTCACGGAGACCAATTCAGTTACCATGATCAGTCGGGAACCTCCTATGATGCAGTCGTCAATTACAAACCACCAGCTTTATGGGAGTTGGCTGACAGTTTAATAATTGTTGGCTAGTGAGGTCATAGTTAGTAGTTTTGCAACTGCTGGCAACAACTTTTAGTGCTTTTGCGAGCTACCAGAAAGATTGTTCAAATATTTACAGATCAATAGATAATATTTTGAAATATATTATAAATAAAATATATGCACTATCTCATATATATTATTAAATAATAACTATCGAAAACGACAATTAAGAAGCTTATATACAGATTATCATAATATCATTAATACTGTTGCTATGAACAGAATATTTCCTATAAAAATATCATTTAATTAAACAAAAAAATAATATGTGACTAGTGAAATTAATAAAAGATTTTGAATTTCGTGGTTGCATATAAGTTTAGAGTTTGAAATTTTATTAATTTGATGTTTCATTTCCACCATTATCATTTAATTTAAACTTATACATTAAAAAATTATAAATATTTACATTTATACAGACAGATATGAAATTAATTTTAAGTTAAATTAATTTCTTTTCAAGCTAATTTTAAGTAAACAAAAATTGAGTTACTGCAGATTTCGAGCGATTTTTATTTTTCATATAAAATTAATGGTCTCCTCTGCCTTCTAATTTTATGGCTTCTATGATCCTACAGTAAAGCCAAGTAATAAAGTTTGAAATTGAAAGTGAAATAAAATTGATTCTTAATATCAAAATTTGTATTAAATATTAAATTAAGTGTTTAAATTTATGATAAATTTGAAATATTAATAAAATAATGATTAGACTCTTTAGAAATTTAAATCAAACAATTTCTAGTGTCAAAATTGTGTACATAGTGCATGTATAAATTTAGGTATCCTAAAATTTGTTGCGTTTAGGCAGCTTGTTCATAATCGAGTTGGTCGAACTGATCATTGAATCAATTATCTTCTAAAAGCTTTTTAAAAGTAATACCAATCAAAAATAGTAATAGGTATTCAAAATAATAAATTTATTTATTCTATTTTTTATTTATTTTTTTCACAATTCTATTTATTAATTATTATCATTAAATAATAAGTACGGTAGAAATGTATCAATTCACTATATTTTAATCCATTTAATATGTAGTTTAGTTTAGACATTGAATCAGATGAGGTGCCGGTTCACGATAGGACCGGGTGATTCGATTTAGTTTTTACCTGAGCTAGGCGATTTAGTTTAGTTTTTCCAACACTGGTTAAACCGAGTATAATTTTCGAAAGACCATTTGAGTGCGATGTGCAGGGACATAACTGTTATTTTTATTTTGAATAAATTTTGTCTTTGTTTTAAATTCTTTTTCAATTTTATGTGGGATTTAATTTTATTTGTATACTTTTTTTTTGTACGTTGTTGCTTCGTATGTAGATTTTTTGCATAATTTTTACAAGCAATTTTTTTATTTTTTTATTTCAAATAGTAATTTTGTTGCTCTGTATATATATACTTGTAATTTATTTACTACATGTACATACCAATACTAAAAACATTTATATGAAGTAAAAATGATAACACTTAATGATATTTAATTCAATGATCCGATGGTATTTCTTGGACTGCAACACATTGTAGGCTTTTGAAAATTCTAACTAATATGTTATCATAAGCGATATTATCTTTCACATTTGTGACTCAATCGAATAAATTTTCTCATGGCAGCATGTTCGGATAGCCGGCCTCCTCGAGCTCTCTAGTAAAAAAGAATTTTTTTTTTTTTTGAATGAAGTTAGTCAAAAGAATTACAGATCAATAGATGATATTTTCAAATATATTATAAATTAAGTATTTACACTATCTCACATATTTCATAAAATAAAAACCATAAAAAAGGACAACTAACAAGCTCATATAAAGAAGGCCTGTTTAGCTTAGGACTATTTTGATATTGCTTAAAACTAAAATAATGCTACATTAAAAAATAATAAATAAATAAATAAATAAATTTTATTGTATCATATATAAATTTTAATATAAAAATACTTTATATTTTATTTAGCATACTCAGTTATTTTTAATAAAATTCTTAACTTTATTTCACATCTATAATTATGATTTCGTAGATACTTCGCATCAACTATTTATCTTCAATATCACTAGCTCTGAAACGTCCATCAAATGGCAAAAATCTTGATACTTGAGATTATTTACTTTTATTTCGTAATTATTATTTAATAAGGCAATATAGCACAACTCATGGATTGAATCATTGATATGATTCATCAAACTGTCAAAATTAATCATATATGTTTAATGCGTCTAATGAGTTACTTTTGAACCATGACTCTTGTATTGCTTAATAAATTTTGTGTAACTGAATGGTCCGAGCAACCCATTAAGACGCTTTGAGTGAATGGCTTCAAATAACCTGTTGTACATGTCACGGATACCAATTTGGTTACCATGATCAGTCGGGAATCTCCCATGATGCAGTCGTCAATTACAAACCACTAGCTTTATGGGAGGTGGTTGACAGTTTAATAATTCTTGGCTACTGGGAACTTAGTTAGTAGTTTTGCGACAGCCAGCAATGATTTTTAGTGCTCCTGCAAGCTATCAGAAAGATTGATCAAATATTTACAGATAAATGGATAATATTTTAAAACATATTATAAATTAAATATATGAACTATTTCACATATGTCATTAAATAAAAACCATTACAAAGGACAATTAACAAGCTCATATACAAATCATAATATCATTAATACTGTTGCTGTGAACATAATATTTCCTATTAAAATATCATTTAATTAAAATAAAAATAATATGTGAGTAGTGAATTAACAAAAGATTTTGAATTTAGTGGTTGCATATAAATTCAGATTTTAAAATTTTATTATTATTTGATGTTTCATTTCCACGGTTATCATTTAATTTAATCTTATACTTTAAAAAATTATAAATATTTACATTTATACCGGTAAATATTAAGTCAATTTTGTGTTAAATTATTTTTTTTTAAAATAAGCTAATTTAACAAAAAAAAAAGTTGTGCGAATTTCAAGCGATTTTTATTTTTCATATAAAATTGTTTACTCTACCTTCCATTTTCATGTCTTCTCCCTACAGAAAAGCCTGGTTAATATTCTAGTCAAATTACACATAAATTGATGACATTTCAATTATTTGCAAATCAAAATTATTTCTTTTACCCATTCCATTAAATAAAGGCCCTCAAAAAGTAAAATATATTAGAACAAAATATTACGTGTATATAAAGTAAAATTTGCCTTTTCTTTTATCCTACCTAAACTTACTTAATCTGCTGATGAAATTTAATGAAAAAGTAAATTTTTTTATTTTATATACCTCTTTAATTTGTAACTAAGAAAAAAAGCTAAAAGATGATTAGGGCAAATTTGGCAATTACCTAAAAATAAACAAAATAATTTATTAATAATATTTTAAATTTATTATAAATTTTAATAATTTTATTTCACATTTAACTTTAAAAATTAAATTTATTTCACATTCAACACAAAATTTAACTTTAAAATCAACTTTATTTCACATTCTACGTATCTCCTAATATTAAAATAAATTTCTTTCCTATCAAGTCTATAAAATAAAATACTTTCCCTTTTCTTATCTAAATTTATTCTCTAACCAAACAAACACAGGGTTATTGTAACAATCTCGGCTTTTACCTTGACCATTATCCAATTTCTTTTTTTTTTTATTCTCAAATAATTTCACTATATCTTAATATAAATATATCCTTAATATCCAATTACTACATTGCACCATAAATAAATATAAAATCTTAAAACAAATAATCTAAAATAAGCTTCTAATTGTCTCGCACCCATGCCTCTTATGCTTGTGCTGAACCTGTAAAAATATTAACGAAGATGACGTTAGTCCACCAACAGAACTTAGTAAAAGATATCAACTAGCTATGAACTACATAAAATATTTAATAAGATTTCATGATCATAAATTTATTATTTTAAAATTTAAAAAAATTATTACATGCATACACAGTAATATTCATGAACTTATATCAAATAAATAAATAAAATGATAATAATGATTATGATACTTATGCGTACTTAAACTGTATAATAGAAGATATTAAAAAAGAATACATAACATGAATACTACCAAATAAATGAGTATGCATATCATAAGGTTTTTATGAACAGTGGAATAATGCATATTCAGGATAGATAATAATTTAATATAATGTGAATACTAAATATAAACAAGTGCAATATGATTTGTCTAATAATTATAACATAAATATGATAACATAACAAATATAAAAATTTGATCAACGAGTAAGTTCCCATTTAATTAATTTTATTTTAATCTTTTGGGCCCGTAATTTCTCGTACTACGCCTCAGCTACCTTTTACATATTTTGGGATCATCATCCCCTAGTCCCGTAGGCTATGACACATAATAATTAAAATATGAAGTCCTCAATCAGTTTTGAAAGTTTTCACCTTCTAGCCCAAAATGGCAATGGACGCCGTTACGCCTGTATATCATATGCTCGAGCTAAGGCAGGTACGTAATACTACAGAAATCACATTTAAATTTTAATCCATTATCGCATTTAAAATCTTGATTATAGATTTAGTCACATAACAAGGTCATATACTTGCCAAATTATCATATTATATTTTTGAATATGACGACAAGTCCGTACACTTGTCCTCCCGTAGGTGTCACAAACATAAGTCAATATATTCACATCGAATGTGACGACAAGTCCGTACATTTGTCCTCCTGTAGGTGTTATAAACACAAGTCATTATATTCTCATCGAATGTGACGACAATTCCGTACACTTGTCCTCCCGCAGGTGTCACAAATACAAGTCAATATATTCACATCGAATGTGACGATAAGTCCGTACACTTGTCCTCTCATAGGTGTCACAAACACAAGTTAATAAATTCTCATTGAATGTGACGACAAATCTGTACACTTGCCCTCTCATAGGTGTCACAAAGATAAGTCAATATATTCTCATTGGATGTGACGATAAGTTCGTACATTTGCCCTCCCGTAAATATCACAAATATAAATTAATATATTCACATCGAATGAGATGACAAGTCCGTATACTTGTTCTCCTGTTGGTATCACAGTCGAGAAAAAGAGACCTATTATTATATAACATATTTGTTTTATCATTGAAGAAACGAACATATCTAAAAATTAATTCATAATAATTTACATACATCATATATTTATCAAACTTTCGCAATGCACATTAAACATCATAATCTTGATAATTTAATTTTAAGTTATCTCTCCTATTTAAATCAAATTTATATAGTAATCCAGTTATTACTAATAAAAAGAATAATGATATTTTCAAAGATATTTTAATCTAAATTAATAAAAGTCGTTAACTCATCATATATAATTTATAAAACCTCAATCAAATTTTGATGAGAGTATGATTAGAGCTAATAATATAATTATAATCTATATTGGAGTCTCATATTAAAATAAATCAAATTAAATTATGATCAATTCCAAATTTCAAATTTTTATCACTCTATAATTATAAAAATATCACCACTATTTGAATCAAATCATCTATCAATAAATTTATTTAGCATAAATTTTAAAATTTAAATTATCATGGATTAATTAAAAATCATCAATTCTCATAAATCAAATTCTTCTAAATATAATAATTAATATCTCTACCAAAGTAACTCAGTTATTTGGACTTTTAATAATAATATATATATATATATAGGCTAATTAATAAAAGCAATATATAAATATAATAAATAATCAAATAATCTAATAATAGCAATCATCTAACATAAGAAATTTTCATTTGATCTACATGTGATCATAAGCTCTTTTAATTAAAATATATTTTTATGTTAAATTCTTTTAGTAAAATCTCATCCAAAATGAACTTTTTAAAGAACGATTTCGACATAAAAGTTATAGTATAATATGTCCTCTATTTTCATATAAATTTTCATGTCAATCCGAATTCATTTAATATACCAAATCCCCGATGAACTAAACTAAGTCAGAAAATCTGAATTTCTGTTAGATTTTACTAATAATACTGAAATCATAATTTTTATTCAGAATTAGCAGAAGTTACTTCACAAAAGTTGTAGGCAACTTTAAGATCTAACTTGCTACCAATTTTCATCAAAATCTGAGATCTTTGGTATTCCAAACTAATATTACAAAACTCAGATCCGAAATAGAAACATTCCAGCAATATACAATTGTGTGTTCATTTAATATTCCAAACTAATACTACAGAGCTTAGATCTAAAACAGAAACATTCCAGCAATATACAATCGTGTGTATATCTAAACAAATTTATCTAATAAAATAATTTAAGCTCATAAACGAAATTTACAGTTATAAATATGAAGAAAATATCAGCAATACAATAAAATAAAATATTACAAATAATTAAATATTACATTTATTTAATCCTTGCCAAATTATTATAAATTAAATTATGTGAATTCTTATTTTTGATTAATTTAAACTCTAATAGTTTGAGAAATCTCCTACTTCAAGGTATTATGAAAATATCTCTTTTTTCTTTCTCTTTTCTCTCGTCTTTTTATCTGAATCTTTGAAATCCTTCTTCCGTGGTTGCTGATTCGAAGGAGAAAAGTTGCGATGCCTCGGATCTCTAAATTCTCTTCTCTTTTCTCTCTCTCCTCTCTCTCTTCTCTCTTTCTCATTTTCGGCGAAAAAAAGGCTGGGGCCGACGGTTACGAATCGAAAGAGAGATGAATCGATATGTGAGAGGTGAGAAACATTATTTCCTCTGATAACTCAATCTAGGGGTAAATCTGGTATTTTCCCCAAAGCTAAAATTATTGAACTATATTAATTTTGATGATCACAATTACTTTAGGTTTAGTACTAATCCTCTTCTAAATATATTTTTACAGGCTAATCATCCGTTAGAAGATGAATATTCTCAAGTCCAAGTGAAGCGGAACTCACCATTTATTTTTTCCTTATACTTCATATGACTTATTGTAAACGCGTTAGTTTGCCAAGAGATTTTATTCATTTTTCCTACATGTTTACTCATTTTTCCTAGATGTTTTCTCATTTTTTTTCTCTTGCTTTAGTAGACCTACAATGTTATCTTATTCCATCTTTTTAGTGGCCTAAAAATTTTTTAAACATCTCATTTTTTAAGTCATAACTGCATAACCGGTCAATTTCACTAAATCGATCGGTTGACTCTGCTGGGCCTGGACAGATCCGCCCAGTCCACCCAAAATTTTATTTGACCATTATTACACTATTCTTGGCTATGCTAAAAGGCATTATTTAATATTTTCAAAGTTTTGTGATGTGTTATTTTTTTTTTATATAAAAAGTCCACAAAACCCTTATTTTTTCTCATATTTTGTCCTTTTTCTAAAAGAAGAAATATTGAGTTGATATTTTCCATCTCATATCTTTTTTCTCAGAACTTTTGTAGTTGTGCTGAGATATGATGGTCATTTTTAGCATGTTTTAAGAGCAAAATAATCTTATGTGGCATCCCTTCATTTATCCTCATGCTAAGTAAGCACATATTAGTGTTTTTAATATTTTTTTCTCACTCTAACTCTCTTGTTTTTGCTATCATATTTTCTAAAATATGTCTCCAAAAAATTTGAAACTTTATCTCTGTTTCTTGAGCTCGAAAAAGTCCAAAATGCCCTCTTCTTGCTTTCCTTTCATTGGTCTTTGGGTAGGACATGGACACATGACAATCTCTTATTGATCAGTTTGAATTAAGGGCATTTTTTTTCTTCAACTGTGTTCTTTTTTCTTGCTGTCCAAACTACAGATTGGCATAACATTCACTTGCAAAAAATTTTCTAAGTATTCTAAGCTCTTCTCTCAAGCTCTAAGTGTTCACTAACTTCTTCCCTAGCAAAAATCTGCATACACTCTTAAAAAAGTGATCATTTGGAAAAGCTTTTGGCTAGCAATCAAGCAAAAACCTGAAGCTGCTTTTTTCTTTCTGCTGTCAAACAACTTCAGGTTTTCTATTTCTGTTTCCTGCACTTGGGTTTTTTGAAATCAGCAAGCTTGTGTTTTGAAAAAGATTATTTAAGGCCTTCTTGAAAATTTTCTTGCTCTTACTTGAAGAGATTCTTGCTTAAGTATTCCAAATTCTTGAAAACGATTTTCTCTCTGCAAGATCTAGCTTCTTTCGGTTTCTTTTAAATGAGTTGTTGGTAACTCATTTTCGGTTTTCACGAGTTTTCTCTCTTAGCAAATCTCTATGCGTATAGAGCTCCTTGTGTAATTTTATTCTTGCTCTCAAGTTGTAATGTTAGCTAGCTAGACTAGCATCATTTCATTCTCTTGTTCTCTTCTTTTATGGAGGTGTTTAGTTTTTCCCATTAAGTAGGAAAGTAGGTGAGTTAGAATTTTTTCCTGTGTAAAAATTCATAGTAAGGTTTGGTCGGCTTTGATTCCTAGAAAAAGCCGGTGCGTTTGTAAGGTTTGGTCGGCTTTGGTTCCTAGAAAAAGCTGGTGAGATTGTAATCGGGTTTGTTCGGCTTTGGTTCCCGTTAAAAAGCCAGTTTGTTAGTGGATTGAATTCCCACTTGAGGAGCATGGAGAGTGGACTAGGCGGGAAGCCGAACCACTATAAATCGCTTGTGTATTTTTCACTCATCTCTTTTAAGGTAAAATTTGACCAATACATAAAATTATTAAATCTGATTTTAACTTAAAAATAAGCTCAAATTACTTTAATAAAGTTGTTTTATACAATATTTAAATCATATCTCTCACGTTTTTTGTTCTGACTTGTTTTTGTGGTGACATAACTGTTTTGGCCTATTTGCTCAAATCAACCGGTTTTCTTCTCTGCTCTCTGCACTGTTCCTGTTCATCTGGTCTATTTGGTAAAATCGATCATTCTGCCTTTTCGCACACTGTTTAACTTATTTTTGCTGTAATTTTAACTTGCTTCTCATCTATTTTGAATATTTGACTATGCACGCCTTTTACCTACTGTTGTTTTCGTTAGTACAATTTATTTGATTTTTTTTTTAATTCCTAATTCACCCCCTCTTTTGGGAAGGCCTAAGGGCTAACAAAATTTAAGGGATAATTAAATCTCATAAATTCAAAATTTAAAGAATGATAATAAATCATCTTTTGACCCATAACCATATCCCTTAAATATCTCTATTTTTTATAAATATCCTCATTAGAGTTTTAAATCAGAAAATTTCAAATAAATTATGAGATTTTAAATAAATTTAAATTTAAATTAATAATATTTTTCTTATTATTTTTAAATAAATACTATTTTACAAAAATTATTTTTAAATCCAATATTTCTTTTATTATTCTTTCTTGGTCATTTTTGGAGATCAAATAAATCAAAAGTATCACCCAAATTATTTTTATATTTTCTATACCAAAATATCGTAAATATCACTTATCACCAAAATTTGTACATATAATTCTAATTTATAATATATATCAAATCTAAATTTTCGGAATGTTGCAGCTATAATTAATATGGTAGTTATAAGACCAAGACGATAAAATTAGATCGGAAGGATTGTTTTTTTTATTCTTTTTTCCCAAATATTATAATTTTTTTGATCCGAATTGGAAATTATAATAACATAAATTTAAACCTAATACTTCCATATTTTAGGCAAGCTCCTTCCTCACTATGCTACGAGAAACTCCACCCGATACAGTAGTTTCTGATTAGTTTTAGTGGAAACAGATTCGAAAAAGCTACTGAGTTTAGGTTTCTGTTGAAACATGATAGTTTCGATAGTTTCAATCGAGTTTCAGCTGAAACTACTGAAACTTAATTGAAATTGTCAAAATTTCAAATTTCACTTTCTATTTTGATTTCACTCTCAAATTGAAGTTATCAATTTTAACAATTTCATTAAAATTGATCTCAACATTTATACTATATAATCGTATTAAAAACAAACTCAAATTAACATTAATCAAAACTTATAAAATTAAACTAATTAAACTAATTAGTTTCGACAAAACTTAAAATCATGTCATAGTGGTAATCTTATATGAAAATAAAAAATTACTTGAATCTTATTTGAAAATGATTCAACTTTTTTAACTCACAGATAACCTGCCTAAAGCATAAAAGATTGAACATAATTGATTATATCTATCTATATATATGTATATATATATAATTATTACATTTAAAAGTTTCTGTTTATAAATTTATTATAAGTATTTATATTAATGTGAGAAAATTAGAATCATATATTAATTTCTTTTTCATTTAAGTTCATAACAAGTTGCACTTAAATTTTTCATAAAACAATGAAAACTTTTAAATTATAACACTCGCTCACTAGGTCATGTATGTACAGAAATTTTTAAAATCAAAAGATTTATATACATTCATTTTTAGATTCTATCTTTAAACACTTCTAAACTCGTCCAAATAATCAATTTAATAATTAAAACTATTAAGTTCATTAAATTTTATAGTGAAATAATTGAAAATTTTATTTTATTATTAATTTATATATTTAATTATTGATGATTTTACTTTTTTTATTTTAAGTCGGTTAGAGATAGCTAGTGCGAGAAGAGGAGGTAAGGGTGCTAATGTGGATCAAAGATCAAAAATCGATCAAAAATTGAATCAATGTTAGATCGAATCGAAATTGAGTCGATCTAAATGAGCCAACTAACGAGTCAAAAGTTCAGCTCGGTAATAATTTTGAGCCAATTTTGAGCCGAGGTAGGCTCGGCTCGATCCAGCTCAAAATCGACTTGAATTAAAATATATTTTATATTATGATACATTATATATATATATAAAATAAACCGAACCGATCTCAAGCCGGATCGAGCCGAGCTTACCTGGCTCGAGATCGGCTAAAGAAAATTGAGATTTGATTCATTTTCGAGCCGGCTCGAAAATGAATCGAAATTAATTTAAAGTCGATTGGAATTGACTCGAGCCAGCTCGAAGTCGAACCTAATTGAGCTCGAGTTGATTTTAAGTTAATCGAAATGTAATCAATTGAATTTTAAGCTGATATTAATTCGGCTCGAAAAGGGAACAGTAATGGCCCTAAGAGGAGGCGGCCATCGAGGGGTTTAAATACCGTATTAAAAGAATATTATTTCTTATTATTTTCTTCTTTTTTTTCGATAGGATATTATTTTCTTACTTATTACATTTTTCCCTTAATATTTATTCATATATAAAATTAAAAAAAAAATCATACAAAGTCAAAGTGAATGCAAATTATTTTATATATTTTATTTTACTTTATATTCACTTTTTTTAAATTTTGTGTATAAATGTGAACAAAGCAAAAAAGTATTATAAAAAAATTTTAAAAAAATAATAAGAAATGTCAAAAAAATAATATAAAATGACGTTTTTTCACCGTTGCACAAGTGGCACTATGCGTACGACCAGATGCTTATTTGCGTGATGCGCTTTGCTCGGATATCACAATGGCAACGGGGTACATTGACTGAATTCTTTGTCACGATAAGATATACTAAAATGCATCACTTAATTTTAGTTGAATTTTGGCTAAGATTAAATAAAATTTTAAAAATTATGTGTTAATTTAAGAAAAAAGTATTAAAAGTACTTTTTTATACAAGCTTAAAATTCAATTTTTTTTCGCACTCTATTTAAATTTTAAATTTAAAAAAAATATAAATAATAATTTAGTATTCAAATTAATTACACTCTGGCTAAAATTAAATTCAAAATTTTAAAAAATTATGGATAAATTCAATATAAAGAAGATTGAAGTTTAGAATTTAAATATAAATTAAATATAAATGATAGAATAAGTAATCCCCTTGATTGGAGGGTTATTTTTTTGGGGGAAAAAATATATTAATTTATATGTTTGATGGGAATAAAATTATTTTAATATTAGAAGTTGCGTAAGATAAGAGATGACATTTATTTTAAGTTTGAAATTGAGAAATAAAGTTAATTTTTAATATCAAAATCTGTATTGAATATTAAATTAAGTGTTAAAATTTATGATAAGTTTGAAATATTAATAAAATAATAATTAGATTTTTTTGAAACTTAAATCAAACAATTCCTAGCGTCAAAATTGTTATACATGGTGCATGTATATGCTTAGCTATCCTAAAATTTATTGCGTTCAGACAGTTTGTTCATAATCGAACAGATCGAATTGATCATTGAACTAATTATCTTCTAAAATCTTTTTAAAAGTGATACCAATCAAAAATAGTAATAGGTATTCAAAATAATAAATTTATTTATCTTATTTTTTATTTATTTTTTATCATAATTCTATTTATTAATTATTATCATTAAATAATAAGTACCGTAGAAATATGTCAATTCACTATACTGTAATTTATTTAATATGTAGATTAGTTTTGCCATTGAATGAGATGAGTGCCAGTTCACAATACTATA
>KZ451979.1:2131054-2150098 GCA_002786265.1 Apostasia shenzhenica
ATATATAAATGCGCACAATATATTTTGTTAAACTTAGAGCAGGAATACACTTGGAGAGATGCATGAGATTGAGATATCTGATAAACTTATTGTTTGGCGCGAGGATCAAATCAGGACCAAAATAATACTAATTTAAATAATAATAATAATAATAATAATAAATAAAATTTTTTATTCAATCTACACAAATTCTAATATAAAAAAATATTTATTTTACTTCACATACTCAATAACTTTTAATAAAAATATATATTTTATTTCACATTCTAAATCAAAATATTCGAATCGAGTATTTTGATCTAGGATGTAAAATAAAATTAATTTTTTTATTAAAAATTATTGAGTATGTGAAGTAAAATAATATTTTTTTTATATTAGAATTTGTGTAGAATGATTAAAAAAATTTATTTATTATTATTATTATTATTGTTGTTTTTTAAATTAGTATCATTTTGATCCTGATTTAGTCCTCGTGCCAAACAGGGCCTTAGGGTGGTTTAGTAGATCGAGTAGGTATCTGTTTAGTTCATGTCTCAAATGAGGTAAAATATTAATTTATTAATATTTTAAATTTATTATATATTTTAATAATTTTATTTTACATTTAATTTAAATTTTAAATTTAATATTTTATTTTATTTTATATTTTATATAAATTTTAATGTTAAAATTAATTTTATTTCATGTTTTACATTTTTCTCAATATCAAAAATAGATTTTTTTTTCATCAAAATTATAAAATAAAATAATTTTCTCCCTCTTAATCAAAAAACTCTCCAGCCAAATAATGCCAAATTACTATATATATATCCTTAGACAAAAAAATCCCTCAAATTCTTTCAAAAATATTTTCAAAAATATTTTATATTTATTTTAAATAATACAAAAATTTACATATTAGAAATCAATTTAATTTTACATACCAAACAAATGTTAATTTTAAAAATTAACTTTATTTCACAATCCACACACAACTCAATAAAAAAACTAAGAGACATTTGCATCAATAGCCCTTAATTCTTCTTTAATTACATATTAAACTTCTTATTTTCTTTCATTTTAAGACTTAATCCCATAAAGTTTCCAAAAATAACATATCTAAGCATTTTTCAAAATTTTTGAAATATTCTTTTGCTAATTATGATTACTTAATTATATGCTTATTACTAATGACATCTATCTACAAAATATTATAAATATATTTATCAATATATATAATATTAGTTTTAATTTTTGAAAATTTGAAAAATGAAATTGTAAAATAAAAAAATAGAGAGTTTAATATGTAATTGAAGAAGAAAAGGTTATGCGCGCATATAAATGTCATAAAAATTTTTTTTTTCACTTCCAACACAATCACAACAGTACTAGAGCTTTTATTTCACTAAATAAGATTTGTTACATGAAAGTACCCTTTTGTTTACATTAATTGAGCTCTATCAAACAACATTAATATGTGAGTACTTACTTCAACCTCTTCTAATACAGACATATATAATCCAGCAAGTCAACTAGCCTTATAACTGGAGCCTCCATTGTCCTACGATTAGGTTGTTGATTCAGCGAAATCAATTCTGAATAATAAAATAATTTTATTTAATATTAAAATATATAAAAATAAATAAAAATAAACATGATCTCTATGACCCTGTTTGGCAATGAGCTAAAAAATATGGCTAAAATTAACCATGACTAAAATCTTAAATTTATTTTAAAAAAAATATAAAAAATTATTTTATATGTTATCTCACACAAATTCTAATATTAAACAATCACTTTATTTCACATTCAACACAATTCTCAATAAATCAATCAACTTTATTTCACATCCGACACAATTTTTAATATAATCAATTTACTTTATTTCATATCATACATATTTTTCAAAAATGATAAAATTTTAACCAAATTTTTTTTTTCTTATTACCAAACAGAACAGAGCCTATAGATCACAGATTCCAGTAATTAAAAGAAAACGAAAATTAATGATGATCGATGACCTCAATTGATCTGGTTGTAGATTCGGCGAAATACAGAGCCCGCTACGTAGAACTTCTCCCTGGGAACGGCGGAAGGTGGCACCGAACCTAAAAATTGTCCATCCGTCAAGATGAAACGAATTTGTACGAACAAACTATACGCTATCAGACCGCCCGCACGCCAACGGCATACGCCTTCAACCGTTACGGCATATTCGTGTAAACCGTTCTGAAGCCGCCGCCTGCTGGCACCGACCAACACGCCGAGAGAGAATATCAGCCTATGTAGCCTGTACTGGTTCAGCAGTTTTGCTGCCAACAGGGCAGCATCCCGCCTAAAAACGGGTTCCACTAGCCGAGACCAACCGTCAGTACTCAAGGGGACCAGCGCTTCCCCCTTTGTGGCGCACAGGAGGAAGATTGCGAGGACGACGGGTAGCGGAAGCCATGAACGTCGCACGCAGTGCATCGGGGAGGAAGAGAGTGAGAGAGTGGCGCCGAGGAGAGGAAGCCGCACACACCGAAGGATTTAAATAGTATTGCATAGGGGTGTGCATTCGGTCTGAGTGGTTGGTTTGGTGACCAAACCAAAAAAAAAAGATTGGATTCGGTTTTAAATTTAATGAAACCAAACCAACCAAATTATATTATAAATCAAACCAAACCAACCAAATAAATATCGGTTCGGTTTGGTTTGGTTTGGTTAAAACTATATTTTTGATCTGCAACCCTTTGATCTACAGCGCAAGCCGCGCAAGTCGCGCAACCCTAAATAATCTGAAACTTCTCGGTCGGTCAAATCAGCCTTCTTTCTCGCGAACTCATCTATGAGCGAACCCAAATCGGCAAATTGCCAACTGAACCGGCCCAATATAAATACGTGGGTTATTCGGTTAATTCGGTCGGTTTGGTTTCCAAACATGTGAAACCGAACCCAAATCAATTAACCAAAAGATTCAAAATATCAAACCATCACAAAACCGCTAGATTCTAAACCAAATCAAACCGTTAAATTTAAACGGTTCGGTTCGATTTTTCGGTTTAAACCATAGTTTGCACACCCCTAGTATTGCATGTCCGCCTCCTCGAGCCGGCTGGCGGAATAACAAAAATAAGCTGGCCATGCATCGCGGCTGCGCACTGAACAATATTATTAAAAGAATATTATTAAAAGAATATTATTTAATATTATTTTCTTATTATATATATATATATTATTTTTTTCTTTAATTTATATTCATATATAAAATTTTAAAAAATAAAATAAAATTCATACAAGTGAATACAAATTATTGTATGTATATTTTTTACTTTATATAAATTTTATTTTATATACACTTTTTTAAAAATTTTGTATATAAAATGTAAACAAAGCAACAAAAGTATTATAAAAAAATTAAAAAAGATGGAAAAAAAAGATGCAGAATTGCCATTTGCTTGCTTGCGCAGTTGCGTGATACGCTTTGATTGAGCGTCATAGTGGTGATAGAGTGCGTTGACCGGACTCTTTGCCATGATAAGATATACTAAAATGCATCACTTAATTAATCAATTTTGAATAGAATATATTAAAAATGTAAATTAAAATAGTGCTGCATTAAATAATAATAACAAAAAATAAAATTTTATTATATCATATATAAATTTTAGCATAAAAATATGCTGTCATTTTTTAATAAAATTCTTAATTTTATTTCGCATCTTTAGCGAAATAAAATTTAGAGTTTTATTGAAAATTATGAAATAAAATAAAAATTTTTTATATTGAAATTTATATAAATTGTGATAAAAGTTTATTTATTTATTTATTATTATTTAATTAAATATTATTTCGGTTTTGAGAGGATCAAAATAATCTTAGGGCTAACCTGGTAATTATCAGTAATGCTGTTGTTGAACAAAATATTCTCTACATAAATATCATTTAATTAAATAAAAAATAATGCGACAAGTGAAATTAACAAAAAACTTTGAATTCAGTAGTAGCATATAAATCCAGAGTTCAAAATTTTATTATTATTTGGTGTTTCATTTTCACTATTATCACTTTATTAAATATTTATATTTATGTAGATAAATATTAAGCCAATTTTAAGATAAATTAATTTCTTTTCAATGAGCTAAAAAAATTTTAAGTTGCGCAAAATATATACGAATTTTGAGCGACTTTTATTTTTCATATAAAATTGTCTCCTCTACCTTCCATTTTCATGTCTTCACAGTTCACCCTATAAAAGAGCCTGGTAATTTTCCTGTCAAATTACACATCAATGGATAACATTTTAATTATTTGCAAATCAACATTTTTTCTTTCACCAATTCCATTAAATAAAAACCTGCAGAATAGACTAGATCTTATACAAATTGTTGTGACAAGAAAACAACCAGAAGGACAAAAAAGAGATTTTTTACGTAGAAAACTAATTGAGCGAAAAAACCACGACTTCTTTTGAGTAGACTTCAAGGTTTTCACTAGTGTAAAGTAATGGAATTACAGTCAGAGAGAGTTGAGAGCTTGAGGAGTAAAAAAGATAAAAGGACTCTCATTTCTGTTATAATGTGATTTTTATATCCCGATTCAATCTGTGAGGTCAGTTCAATAGAATGAGCTTCATCTCTACTAGGCCACTCCATGACCTCGGCTGCCAGGTGTACTAACCGTACCATCTGAAGGGTAGGGAGGACCATAACTGATCTTAAAAGCGGCATGGCCTTCCGTACACAAGTCGTCTGTCAATTCGATGTGATCCTTTCGTCTTGGCCTCTTTGGCGCTTGCTGTTCGGCGTGATGCCTTCCTTGTTCGCCGTCGGAGGCCTATGACATCGATGCCATGTAAGCTTCCACATGAATGCTCCAGATGATCAGGCTCGGATCTAGATGCAACATGCCCCCCCGGTAGTCGTGAGGCGCATTGATGCTCGTACTCAGGCGCCACGTAGACTTCTGGAATCTATATAAATACCTGTGGAACGATAGCCCGGTCTTTGTTGATCTCAAAAGAGGAGGCAGTGTGACGATGTCTATGTTTGCAGGCGTCGCTGCATTCGTGCGGGACGAGCCAGGTGAGCGCAAGGCAACCTTCCGTTGGTGAGGAGGCCCCGAAGAAACCGCGAATCTGTCTTTCCAACCTTGGGGGAACCATCGTTGATGCTGCTAACTCGCGGGGGCCCTGCGTGCGATGCCAAAATCCCCCTAGAGCGGAGTCCAAATGACCTCCCCAGCGGATAACACCATCATCGTGGCGGATGACGAAGAGCAGCCGATGGAAAAAAGCGCGATGATTCAGTCTTCCGTTCCCCCGTCCACTGAGGTCATCGATGTACAGTCACAGGACTGCGACACCTCGACTCCGGTCTCTGGGACAGGGCAGAAGGGTCCCAGCTATGGAAGTTCGAGCATGCAATTCTTGGTGCGCAACATCTGTTCGCACCTTGACCAGATCGAAAAGCGAGTAGCTAGCTGGGATCAAATGGTGGCGCTCAAGCGGCGGACTGAGGTGCTCAAACAGAGGTGGAAGAGGTGTTGACCGTTCTTGGCAGGCTGGAGCCGTCGGAGGCGGAGAAAGCGATCGCCAAGTTGGAGTCGAGGTGCGCTTGCCGTGAGGGCGATCTGAAGGCGGCGGAGCTCGAAATCGAGGGACTGAAGAAGGAGAAGCTGCTTTGGCGGCCCGTGTTGAAGAACTGGAGGAAGAGAATCGTCGTCGAAGGGAGTTTGCGCGGGCTATTCGGGGTGTCCTTGCGGAGCCAGAGTTCGGACTTTCTCCTTAGGACGTTGTCTTCTCTCTTCTTCTTCTTATTCTTCTTCTTCTTTTGGATGGTGAATTGTAAAACAAAAATTATTTAATGAAATGCACCTTTTTGAATTTCGTGATGTGACCGTTGGGAAGACCGAGGCGAGCGTGCGCCTGACAGGCCTGGGGCCCCAGGATTAGACATTTAGAGGCTGCCCTCGGGGAGTGGAACCGTCGGGACAGAACATATAAAAATCTCTGTGGTCCAACTACGGGTCCCTACTGCTGTCATTTTTTCGGATTCACAATGGTTATGAAATCGTGGAGCAAAGCAAAGAAAATGTGGAGTGACTATCACGCTCTTCGAGGCGAGCTCTGTGCCCTTCTTCCTCACAGTTTCAAGGCGGAGGTGCAGCAGGTATGGGGGAAGGACCCGGATGTTGGGTTGGAGTACCCATCAGCGGAGACGACGCTCACGACCTTGCCGAAAGGGAAGATTACCGTGTGTCTCCATCAACTTCGCGGCGGATTGTTCCTTCCTTTCCAGCCAGAGTTCGTGAATATCTTCAACCACTTCGGCATCATCCCCATGCAGCTCCCGCTGAACGCGATCACCATGATCTACTACCTCATTAAGAAGCTGCGGCACCGGCAGATCCCTTAGGATATCAATATCTTCAAAGCGGTCTTTCGGTGGGAGGCCAACCCTCGTCTGCATGGGTGCTTTATCTTGAAGGGTAAGTACTGTCAGGTGTTCAAGGTGAGTAACACCGGGTTTCCGGACTGGTACAAGAGATTTTTCTTCGCCGACTCCTGCAGAGTGAGCTTTGTTGTTCCCCGAAGAGTCGGTGAGGCGAGATTTGTGGGGGATGGAATTGGTTTTGAGGATCCACGTTTTCAGGAAGTGGATGAGATTCAGAAACGTGTGCATGATGCAGAGGACTACCTGTGTGAGCTCGAAGATGATGTGCGGGCTTACACGGGTAAGATTTCGGGGGTTACCCCTTTCTTCTTTTCGGCTTTGACTTGCGTTTTGCTATACAGGCCGGTCAAAGCTCGAATTGGGCTGGTTCTGTCTTCGACAGATTAGGAGCAAGAGGGTTCCCCATGACCGGCCGGGACCTTCCTGTCTTCCGACAAAAAAGAGACTTGCAGTACCTGGATCATCGACCGGGGGGACCGTTTCGGCGGCGGACAATCTGGCGTACATAGATGATATGCAGGTTAGTGACGATCCCGAAAAACAGCGTGAAGGGCGTGAGGGTTCAAGGGATTCTAGCACTGAAGAGGCAGCCTCTCCTGGTCAGAGTGCTGAGGAGTCTGGGGATGGCGTTCGCGATGGCCTCCCGAGGAGCATTCTCGAAGAAAGATCTGACTCAGTGACTAGACTCGGTGCTCAGGCTGCCGATTCACTAGGCATGGTGAGATGCCAAGTAGAGAAGCTTACCAAAGAGGCTATGGCGCAAGAAAGGAGAGCAAAAGAAAACGAACTATGGTTTCTGGAGTCAGAGCGCCAGCGTTTTCTAGTCGAAATGCGCCTTCGTTTGGCCATGCGGGCCTTGGACAAGTCCAGCCGCCGGGAAGCTGAACTTCAGCGGCTTTTAGAGGACGCGCTCGACGAGTCCCATGAGGAGGCTCGTCAGGAAGGGGTCGTTGAATTTCACCATTCTCTTGAGTTCAAGGCCTTTATTAAGGAGGAGCTTGAGAGTTCGGTGAATATAGTTGGTTCGGCTCTCCTCAACCAAGGTTTGGTGAGTCGCGAGGACCTTGAAGGGCTGAACATGAATGAGTGCATCCTTTCGGAAAGCCGCTCGTACCAGTGTCCATTCTTCAAGATGTCGGCGAAGAGGATGGAGCGGATGTTCGCCTTCATTTCGAACCTGAAGGTGGTTATCCCGCCTACCGAAGCCGAGATGTTGAGGGCTAAAAGGATCGCAGTAGGGGTCGCAGTGCCAGGGGAAGGACCGAGTCTTCGGGGCAAAGAGACATTAGATGGGCCCCTGGATGTGTCTCCACTTCATTCGCGGGATCCGTTGGAGGACATGCCTCGAACCTTAGGTGCGGATATCGAAGTAGACTTTGATTCGGAGATTTCGAGGAGAGGCAGTGATTTGTAAAGATTTTTGTAACTGTAGTTTTGTGAAACAGATCTTTAATGCAATATTTTTGCTCGCTTATGCCTGTATTCTTTTCCGAATCTCTTTCTGTGTTGTGAATAACTCCTTATTGTCGTGAAGCTGAGAATTGCTATGTTTTTAGTGGACTAGCTTGGGACTTCGAAAAAGGGAGTGCTCTTCACTGCCAGTCGCCTAGGCGGAGTTAAGAACTGTTAGGCCTGGGACTTCGAAAAAGGGGAGTGCCCTTGACTGCCAGTCGCCTAGGCGCTAAGTTAAGAACTGTTAGGCCTGAGACTTCGAGAAGGGGAGTGCCCTTGACTGCCAGTCGTCTAGGCGCTAAGTTAGGAACTGTTAGGCTTAGGACTTCGAGAAGGGGATTGCTCTTGACTACCAGAGTTGCCTAGGCGCTAAGTTAGGGATAGACCTGGGCAATGGGCGAGCCGGGCTTGGCATGGGCCTAGCTTAACCGGGCTTTGACTAAGTCAAATCGGGCTAGGGTCGAGCTTAGCTAGGCTTACGGGCCTCCTTTTATTTCCAAGCCCGCCCAATGTACAGGCCGGGCTACCCACGGGCTTTATTTGGTTCGAAATTATTTTTTGGACGACAGAAAATATTTTGTTTTTTAAGTTTAATATCAAAAAACTTTATTTTTATCAAAAAATATATAAAATATAAAATAAAGTTGATTATAATATTCATATTTGTGTTAGATGTATAATAAAGTTGGTTTTTGTAGTTAAAAGTTTTGTTAAGCCAAAAAATATCTCGGACCAAACAAAGCCAAAGTCTGAAATTTATATCCAAATATAATTTAAGTCCTAGCCATTCTGGCATACTATAATATTGCTATTTACACTTTTCATAATTACATATTAATATAATTTTATTTAAGTTGATAATTACAAAATCCAATAATATCTTTCCTAGGATATTAATTTAAAATAGTTAAACAAATTAATAAGAACTCTAAGCTAGTAAGCTCCATGTTTTCATTCAATTTTTTCAATAACTAAAGAAAAAAATTAGAACCTAATAAATATAATTTCAATAATATCTATTATAATATAAACATTATCAAAAGGAGCATATATGACAACATCATCATTTTCAACATGGGCGAGCTGGGTTTGGCGCTGGCCGAGCTTAACCGGGCTTTGACTAAGTCAAATCGGGCTCGGGCCGGGCCAATCCCGAATATCAGTCCAAAATGAATGACTAAACCTGTTTAAAATTTATCAGGCTTTGACTAGCCCATCGAGCCACCCGCCCAATGCCCAGGTCTAGTTAGGGACTGTTAGGCCTGGGACTTCGAGAAGGAGAGAGCCCTTGACTGCCAGTCGCCTAGGCGCTAAGTTAGGGACTATTAGGCCTGGAATTTCGAGAAAGGAAGTGCCCTTGACTGCCATTCATCTAGGCGCTAAGTTAGAGACTGTTAGGCTTGGGATTTCGAGAAAGGGAGTGTCATTGACTGCCAGTCGCCTAGGCGCTAAGTTAGGAACTGTTAAGCCTGGGACTTCGAGAAGGGAGTGCCCTTGACTGCCAGTCGCCTATAGAAACAGAAAACATTATTTCATAAAACTTGATGATGTTGCAGATGAGTTACAGGCATTTTATGAATAAAATCTTTTGATGTCATTGCCGCTCTAGGTCCTTGATAGGAGAGTTCCGTCATGCCTTACCAATCTGTAAGTATTCGGGCCGAGTACGTCGCGGACGATGAAAAGATCTTCCCAACTAGGATCCAATTTGCCTGATGCATGTCTCGACTGGCGACATTTTTTAATTTCAAGACAAGGTCGCCTTTGTACATGCTCATTATAGTATTTTTCGACCCTCTGCTTGTGCTCAGTTTGTCAAAAAGCGGCTAGTTCCCTCTCTTCTTCGAGGAGGTCCAACTCGAGCCTCCTTGCATTCTCATTTTGTTTCTGCCATTCAAGAAGAGCTAGTGGATCGAAGTTGTAGGCGTGTTCGACACGGGGGGAGAAGATATCTAGTTCGACTGGCATGAACGCTTCCCCTCCCCCCCCCGAAAACAAGCGAGAAAGGTATTTGACCAGTGGTTACTGTTGGTGTGCAGTTGAGTCCCCAGATAGCCGCCAGCAGCTCGGTTGCCCATGATGACCCGATCTTGTTAATCTATTTTCTTAATGTGCTGAGGAAGTTTTTATTCAATGCCTCAACCTGTCCGTTCGATTGCAGATGCCGAACTGATGCGAAGCTCAGGTTGACATCTACAATTATGTTTTGTGGATGCTTCATATTAACTATTTATCTTTGATATCAACAGCTCTAGAATGTTCATAAAATATTAAAAATCTTGATGCTTGAGATTAATTACCTTTGTTT
The DNA here is from genome assembly GCA_002786265.1 of Apostasia shenzhenica. Lineage (NCBI taxonomy): Eukaryota > Viridiplantae > Streptophyta > Magnoliopsida > Asparagales > Orchidaceae > Apostasia > Apostasia shenzhenica. The sequence continues at coordinate 2,141,228 of KZ451979.1, forward strand.
CTTAATCATTATTTAATAAGGCAACATATCGTAAGTCATGGATTGAATCATCAATATGATTCATCAAAATCATCAAAATTAATCATACATGCATGTCTAATTATATGTGTAATGAGTTACTTTTGAACTATGACTCTTGTATTGCTTGACAAATTTTGTGCTATTGAATGGTTTGAGCAACTCACTAAGACGCTTTTAGTGAATGGCTTCAAGTAACATGTTGGGTCATGGTGAACAATCTGGATACTATGATCAGTCCGGGAACCTCCCGTGATGCAGTCGGCAGTTACAAATTACCACCAGCTTTATGGGAGGGGGTTGACAGTTTAATAATTGTTGGCTAATGGGGTGGTAGTTAGTAGTTTTGCAACAACCGACAATGACCTTTAGGGCTCTTGCAAGCTACTAGAAAGATTTGTTAGTTTCAAGTTGTATCTATAAGATAGCTAGAGTTTAGAGGTTGGAGAGGAAAATAGTGGATAACTGTGATTTTTAAGATTCTTACCTATGTTTTCTCTATCATTCTCTTTTGAAATATCAATCCTTTTCACGAGGATATGGATTTTTCCGGAATTCTTAGACTAACTCATTCTAAGATCATTTACACACATTCAAATATTTGTGAATAATCTACATCGATCATTTATCAAAAATCATGCTATGAGATCTAATTTTGGTTGTCTATTATTTTAATGTCCTCATCAATTTCTATTGTTCATTAACTTAGATTATAGTTTCTTTTAGTGAAAATTACCGCTTTTCCTTTTTTTTTTTTTTTTTGTTAAACCTTAGTGCATCTCATTGTAAATCACTCTTATTTTTGAATCTTTTAAGTCTCGTTTGTTTTGAGTCTTTTTTTAGCTCAATATAAATTTCAACTGTAAAAATTAATTTTATTGCACATCTAACACAAATACAAATCTTAGATTTAATTTTATTTCACATTTTTTGCACTTTCTAATATTAAATTTAAAAAATAAATTATTTTTTTTCTCTTACTTTCTAGTATGATTATTTCCTATAGCTAGAACTTTAGCTCAACAGATTAAGAAAGTGATTGATTTTCTTTTCTAGAAGAAAAAGATAATGGGTGGTTTTCAATGTTACACCAAATTGCATTCCAAGATGCAGAGTTCATCTTAAATGTGCGTCTGCAACGCATTTTTTATATTTTTTGCTGTTGCATATATTTTTTAGGATAAATTGCATCTCTGCCTCTGCGGTTGGAAAGACATTACAAATTGATCCTAACTTTTTAAAACCTTCAATTTGAGTCCTTAAGTTTCCAAAAGTTATATAGTTTTGATCCCAATTAAAACAGTTGTTACTTTTTTATTAATGTGTTATAAGATATAGAATATAATTTTGAAAAATTTTTATTTTTATTTTTTAATTTTAAATTTTTAGTGCAACAAAATTAAGAAATGAGAGAAATTTATTTTTAAATTTTTAAAGAAATATGAGAATAAAGACATGTAATGATCTTTTAAAATATGTGAATGATTCAAACTATTTAGTAAGTTATTAAATTTTATATTTTTCATTTAAAAAATTAGTGAGGTTTTGAAAGAAGGATTAAAATTGTTCAAATTAAAATTTTTAAAATGGTTGGATCATTTTCAGCTCCTTGCTGACCTCAGGACCTGGATGTAATTTACTTTTTTTTGTTACAGTCAAACGAACTGGAGTTTATGGTATAATTCAGCATAATTTTTTTTTTTGAAATACTCTTATTTGGTAGAATTTTTTGAAATACTTAAAACTTAAGTTGGATGTCCCAAAAAAAAAAAATCATACTGCAGTGAATAACCCAATGCCAAGAAAACAATTTCGAAAAGAGAAGAATATCACTGTATCAAATAAAAATTTGTATAAAGAGCAACGATGACTATAAGAAATTTATAATATTTGCCCTCGAAAAAGAGTAATATATTATGTAAGTACATTTCAAAGATACCAATATGAAGTAAAAAAGCATTTGAATGGAGCAAAAATAATCATACTTAACAATGTTTTATTCAATTATATCGTGCTATTTCTCACACAGTCAGAGCATCAAGGAATCGTAGCCTTCAGAAAATCCTAAATAATATGTTATTAGAAGCGACATTATCCTTCACATTTCTAACTCAATCTAATAACTTTTCTCGTGTCAGCACATTGAGATAGCCGGCTTCGATCTCTAGCTAGTCAAATATTTACAGATCAATATATTTTAGAACACATTATAAATTAAATATATGCACTATCTCACATATGTCATTAAATAAAAATCATCGGAAAGGACAATTAATAAGCTCATATACAGATCATAATATCATTAATGCTATTGTTGAACAGAATATTCTCTATAAAAATATCATTTAATTAAACAAAAAATAATATGTGACTAGTGAAATTAACAAAAGACTTTGAATTTAGTGGTTGCTATAAATTTAGAGTTTGAAATTTTATTATTATTTGGTGTTTCATTTCCACCATTATCATTTTATTTTACTTTTATACTTTAAAAAATTATAAATATTTATATTTATACAAACAAATATTAAGTCAATTTTAAGTTAATTTTTTTTTTCAAATAAGCTAATTTAATCTAAAAAAATTGAGTCGTGCGAATTTCTAACGATTTTTATTTTCATATAAAATTGTCTGCTCTACCTTCCATTTTCATGTCTTCCCCCTACAGAAAAACCAGGTTAATATTTTAGTCAAATTACACATAAAGTGATAACATTTTAATTATTTGCAAATCAATATTATTTCTTTCACCCATTCCATTAAATAAAGGCCCTCAGAAAGGAAAATATATTAGAACAAAAAATTATGTGTATATAATTATTATATCTATAACTATTCTAAAGCGTCATTTAGTTCGACATAATTTTTTTACCCAAAATAAATTTTAACTATAAAAATTAACTTTATTTCACTTCCAATAAAAATATGAAAATTAGAATTTAAAGTATTTTATATTTTACATAATTTTTAAAATTAAAATAAATTTTTTTCCATTAAACTTAAAAAATAAAATATTTTTATTCTTTTATTCAAAAAAAATATGAATCAAATATGGCCTAAAGGTTAGAAAAAAGCTTTTTTTGCCTTTCTCTGTTATTCTTCCTAAACCTACTTAATCTGCTGATAAAATTTATTGTAAGAGTAAAAAAATTTTATTTTTACACCTCCTTAATTTGTAGACTATGAAAAAAAAGTAAAAGATGTTTAGGCCATGGACCCATTTAATCTTAATTAAAATAGTAATTATAAGACCAAGGGTTTAAAATTATTAGATGGGAACGGTAAATTTTTTTTTTTATTCTTTCCTCTCAAACATCACAATTTTTTTGATCCTAATTGAAAATTATAATAGCATAAATTTAAACCTAATATCTCTTAATTTTAGGCAAACTCCCTCCCCATAATTGTGCTACTAGAAGCTCCACCCGATACAATAGTTTCAGGTCAGTTTCAGCGGAAACTGATTCGAAAAAGCTACTGAGTTTAGATTTCAGTTGAAACTCGATAGCTTCGATAGTTTCAATCTAATTTCAGCTAAAATTGCTGAAACTCAATCGAAACTGTCAAAACCTGGCCAAAACTACTGATACACTTCTCTCCCAAAATAATAATATTTAATAATAATTATTAATAAATTTAATTTTGAATTTATAAAAATCTTTATAAAAAAACTAAAACTACAGTTCTCAAAACTATCAAAATTATCGAAAATACTAAAACTGATACTTTTATCATATGATCGAAATCAAAATCAAAATTGAAACTGAGTTTTAAAACTTCATGTTGGACAATTAACTTGATATATAGATGTGAACGTTATATTTTTTTTAATATAAAATATATATATATATAAATAAAATTTTTTATTTCATATGTAAGATATTTTTGTATATATCAAAATACTATATGTATAGTGATTAAGCATGGTTTTTTAAAATTTACTTTCTATTTTGATTTCACTCTCAAATTGAAGGTATAAATTTTAATAATTTCATTGATATTGATTTCAACATTTATACCATATAATGGTCTTAAAAAAGAGTTTCAAATCAATATTGAGCAAAACTAAAATGGATCCATTTAAATTAATTAGTTTTGATAAAATTTAAAATGAAGAACTGTGCGCTCAAACTACTAAAACTGGGTCCCTTCTGGCCGTGTAACATCCCGTGATCTCATTATAGAGGTATTGTCCGCTTTGGCTTTAGAAAAATTGCGTACTTGAGTGCTTCCCAGGAGGTCACCCATCTCAGTGCTACTCCAGCCCAAGCACGTTTAATTACGAAGTTTTCTATCACTAGCCTCACGATTTTGCCCCAAAAAGCGCCTTTATTATTTGAGATTACGTTATCTACTTATACAGCTCATGATCTCCCTCCTTTTTCGATGTGGGATGATTCATTCCTGTGCCCCTCTCACCACTCATTATTTGGCCTAGAAGCTTGCCAGGAGCTGCACTTTGCCTCAGTGATTTCTTTCTCTCACTAGCCTCACGGTTTTGCCCCAAAAAATACCTTTATTATTTGAGATTACGTTATCTACTTATACAGCTCATGATCTCCCTCCCTTTCCGATGTGGGATGATTCATTTCTGTGCCCCTCTCACCACTCATTATTTGGCCTAGAAGCTTGCCAGGAGCTGCACTTTGCCTCAGTGATTTCTTTCTCTTAGGAAATCACCCGGCGATCACTCCCCACCCTCTTCGGCCACGGGTGTCACAGGCCCACCAGCTTCCGCCTGGTTCGACGAGGACCACATCGTACTGCGGAAGGTTGGCTCTGATACCATATTGTAATATCTCGTGATCTAATTGTAGAGGTATTGTTCGCTTTGAATTTAGGAAAACTGCGTGCTTGAGTGCTTCCCAAGAGGTCACCCATCTCAATGCTACTCCAACTCAAGCACGCTTAACTATAGAGTTTTTCATCACTAGCCTCACAGTTTTGCCCCAAAAAGCACCTCTACTATTTGAGATTACGTTATCTACTTATACAACTCAGGATCTCCCTCCCTTTCCGATGTGGAACGATTCATTCCTATGCCCCTCTCACCACTCATTATTTGGCCTAGAAGCCTGCCAGGAGCCGCACTTTGCATCAGTGATTCCTTTCTCTTAGGACATCACCCGATGATCACTCTCCGCCCTCTTCATGGTATCAGAGTTTATCATTACATGTAGATTAAATAGAGATTTCTTATGTTAAAAGCCGATGTCGTTACAGCTGGTATCAGAGTGGGTTGAGAATCTTAGGATGAGTGTAGGTAGAAATTTTAAGAGGAATCATTTGTCATAACTAGAGTGGAAGAGATTTAAAGACTTATTTTCTTTAGGAATCAAATTCTCTTGAACATATAATATTTTCCTGTGACGCCCATGACCGAAGAGGGCTGGGAGTGATCGTCGGGTGATGTCCTAAGAGAGAGGAATCACTAAGGCAAAGTGCGGTTCCTAACAGGCTTCTAGGCCGAATAATGAGTGGTGAGAAGGGCACAAGAATGAATCGTCCCACATCGAAAAGGGAGGGAGATCCTGAGCTGTACAAGTAGATAACGTGATCTCAAATAGTAGAGGCACTTTTTGGGGCAAAACCGTAAGGCTAGTAATGAAAAACTCCATAGTTGAGCGTGCTTGGGTTGGAGCAACACTGAGATGGGTGATCTCCTGGAAAGTACTTAAGTTCGCAGTTTTCCTAAAGCCAAAGCGGACAATACCTCGATAATTGAGATCACGGGATGTTATAATATGGTATCAGAGCCGACCTCCCGCAGTACGATGTGGTTCGAGGACGAACCAGGCGGAAGGTGGTGGGCCTGTGACGTCCGTGACCGAAGAGGGCGGGGAGTGATTGCCTGGTGATGTCCAAAAAGAGAGAAACCACTGAGTCAAAGTGCAGCTCCTAGCAGGCTTCTAGGCCGAATAATGAGTGGTGAGAGGGGCACAGGAATAAATCGTCCCACATCGGAAAGGGAGAGAAATCCTGAGCTGTATAAATAGATAACGTGATCTCAAATAATAGAGGCACTTTTTGGGGCAATACCGTGGGGCAATACCGTGATAGGGGTCAGAGTGCTGCGGTCCCACGAATGCGCATCAAGGACCTCCGTGTTCAGAGGAACGGAACGCTAATTCTCCACGCCTTCTCCCACCGGTTGCACTTTGTCGTCCGCCACAATGACAGTACTATCCATCGGGGTGGTCACGTGAACGCCGCCTTGGAGGGGTCTAAACGTCGCTCGCGCCACCTTCCAAGTTGGAGAAATGGATCTGTGGCCTCTTCGGCGCCTCCTCACGAGCGGTCGTCTTACGCTCGCTTGATCCGATCGAGCGGGACTCCCGGCCAGCCTCAGGAGAACATAACCATTTTCACACCAGTTCTCCTTCTGGGACCAATAGGAGTCCCAACCGACGTTCCATAGGGATTTATACAGATTCCATGAGCCCATGTGGCACCTAGGCACACGCATCAATGCGCTTCACGACTATCGGAGGGGCATGTTGCATCTGGATTCGCGACGACTCATCTGGAGCGCACAGATGGAAGCTTACGTGGTATCAGCATCACAAACGCTCGACATCGAACAAAAGGCGTATCACCCCAAATAGCAGACGTCAAAGAGTTCGAGCCGAACAGTTGACACCAGTACTGACCGCTATTCGGGTACAGTATCGAGGACCATACTGCTTTCAAGAGATATGAGCCTCCCTGTTCTCGGACTGCGCCGTCCGTACACCGTACAGTTGAGGCCAGGGCGTGGCTGCCTTGTAGGCATTGATGGTCTGACACTAGAGCTGAAATTCATTCCGTTGAAATGACTCCACATGGTAGACCAGAGTATAAGAATCTCACTGTAACAGGAAAGAGGGACCTTTTTTCAGAGCTCTCTCTTCTCTTCTTTAACCCACCAACCTTTCTATCAATAATGTAATCTCAAATAACTTGGCATTAGTGAAAATCTTTGAAGCCTCCTCGAAAAGAGCAGTGGTTTTTCCGCTCAATCGGTTTTCCATGTAAAAAATCCTTTTTGTTCTTCTGGTTGTTTTCTTGTCACAACACTATATTAATATAAACATCGAACTAGATCATGAGATGCGTGTTCACAATCATGCCGGGTGATCCTATTCAGTTTTTACTAAACTGATCAAATCAAATAAAATTTTTGAGAGCCCATTTGAGCTCGATGTGTAGGGACATTACTGTCATTTTTATTTTATATTAATTTTGTTTTTGCAAAACAATTTTTCGTTCTTTTGTGGTTTTTAATTTTCTTCATATATATATATATATATATATATATATATATTGATATTTTGTAATTTTGTTTTTGCAAAACAATTTTTCGTTCTTTTGTGGTTTTTAATTTTCTTCATATATATATATATATATATATATATATATATTGATATTTTGTTGCTTTGTATACGGATGTTCTGCTTAAATTTATAAACAATTTTGTCATTTTTATTTCAAATAGTAATTTTGTTACATTGTATTTTTGCAATTTTTTTACAATATAAGTACATTTCAAAGATACCAATATGAAGTAAAAAGCATCCGAATGAAGCAAAAATAATTGTACTAAACGATGATTTATTCAATAATGTCGTGTTATTTCTCACACTGCCAACGCATCAAGGAATCGTAGCCTTCAGAAAATCCTAACTAATGTGTTAGTAGAAGCGACATTATCCTACACATTTCTGACTCAATCTAATAATAATTTTTCTCATGGCAGTACATTGAGATAGCCGGCCTCCATCTCCTAGTCAAATATTTACGTATCAATAAATAATATTTTAAAATATATTATAAATTATGCATTATCTCACATATGTCGTTAAATTATAAAAATCATTAAAAAGGATAATTAACAAGCTCATGTACAGATCATAATAACATTAATGCTGTTGCTGATAGGAATATTCCCTATAAAAATATTATTTAATTAAACAAAAAATAATATATGACTGTTGAAATTAACAAAAGACTTTGAATTTAGTTTTGCGTATAAATTTAGAGTTTGAAATTTTATTATTATTTGGTATTTCGTTTCCACCATTATCATTTTATTTTAATCTTATATTTTAAAAAATTGTAAATATTTATATTTATTCGGATAAATATTAATTTAATTTTGAGTTAAATTAATTGCTTTTCAAACAAACTAATTTTAAGCTAAAATATTTACATAATTTGTTCAAGCAATTTTTATTTTTCATATAAAATTAATCGCCTCCTCTGCCTTCTAATTTCATGGCTTCCATCCCTATAGTAAAGCCAGGTAATATTGTAGTCAAATTACACATCAATGAATAATCTTTCAATTATTTGCAAATCAATATTATTTCTTTCACCCATTCCATTAAATAAAGGCCCTCAAAATATTATGTATAAGTGCAACTTGTTATGAACTTAAGTGTAAAAGAAATATTATGAAATTTTTATCCAAAAAGAATACTTTATTTAGCTTCATTATTTACAATTTTTTTAACATTATATATGAAAAAATTGACTATAATTTTAGAGACTTACCATACAAGTCACTATTTAAGATTAAAAATAAGAAAAATGACGAATCAAATTACATTTTTTTCATAAAAATTAAAACTTAATAATTTTTTAATTTTAAAATTACACAATATAAGATTAACTTATAGTTTTTGTTATATAGAGAATTTTAAATCTATAAAAATAAAATAAATTAGGAAATTAAATTATAATTTTTAAAACTTTAAAATGATGACTGGAATTCGATTACATTATTAATAGATGAAAATCAAGTTATTCCTAACTAAATATGTGAAATAATAATAAAATAAAATATTTAATTATAAATAAAGGTCTAGACTCACT
>KZ451979.1:2158671-2197017 GCA_002786265.1 Apostasia shenzhenica
TAAATTAATTATTTGGATCAGCTCAGAATTCTTTAATGATAGAATTGAAAATTGAATATATATAATTTTTTGATTTTAAAAATTTATATACATGGATGACCCAGTGTTTTGTGATAAGTTTAAGTGCAACTTGTTATGAACTTAAATGTAAAAGAAATATTATGAAATTTTTATCCAAAAAGAATACTTTATTTAGCCTCATTATTTACAATTTTTTTAACATTATATATGAAAAAATTGACTATAATTTTAGAGACTTACCATACAAGTCACTATTTAAGATTAAAAATAAGAGAAATGACGAATCAAATTACATTTTTTTCATAAAAATTAAAACTTAATAATTTTTTTAATTTTAAAATTACATAATATAAGATTAACTTATAATTTCTGTTATATAGAGAATTTTAAATTTATAAAAAAAATTAGGAACTCAAATTATAATTTTTAGAACTTTCAAATGATGACTGGAATTCGATTACATTATTAATAGATGAAAATTAAGTTATTCCTAACTAATTATGTGAAATAATAATAAAATAAAATATTTAATTATTTACAATAATAATGATAAATTTAATAGATATTAATTATTAAATTTTAATTTTAATTTTAATTTTAATTTTAATTTTAATTCTCGAATGAATGAATTATAAAAAAAAAATTAAATATATTTTGAAAGATGCTAAATACGTGTGAATAGAATATATTTTCTCACATTAATATAAATAATTATAATAAATTTATAAAAAAAACTTTTAAATGTAATTATTATTATTATACATATATATATCAAATCAATTATATGTTCAATCATTTATGCTTTAGGCAGGTTACCTGTGAGTTAAAAAAATTGAATCATTTTCAAATAAGATTCATGTAATTTTTGATCATAATGTAAGAGTCGTAATCAACATGACTTTAAGTTTTGTCAAAACTAATTAGTTTAATCATTTTTATTTTAGTTTTGATTAATGTTAATTTGAAACTCTTTTTTAATACCATTATATTGTATAAATAGTGAAATAAATATTAATGAAATTATTAAAATTGATATCTTCAAAGTGAAATAAAAATAGAAAGTGAATTTTGAAAAACCATGCTTAATCACTATATATATATAGTATTTATATGTCTACAAAAACATCTTATGTATATAATAAAAAAATTTATATGGCTTTCTTTCTTTTTATATTAAAATATATATAACTTTCTTATCTATATATCAAGTTAATTGTCCAACACGAGGTTTAAAAAATGATTTCAGTTTTGATTTTGATTTCGATCACAAGATAAAAGTATCAATTTTGATATTTTCGATAATTTTGATAGTTTCAGTATTAGTAGTTTTAGTTTTTTTTAATAAATTATTTGAATTTTATGGATTCAAAATTAAACTTATTAATAATTATTATTAAATATTATTTTTTGGGATAGAAGAGTTTCATTAGTTTTGGCCAAATTTCGACAGTTTCGATGGAGTTTCAGTAGTTTCAGCTGAAACTCAATTGAAACTGTCGAAACTACTAAGTTTCAGTTGAAACCTAAACTTGATAGCTTTTTCAAATCGGTTTCCACTGAAACTAATTTGAATCTATTGTATCGAGTGATGCTTCTCGTAGCCCAACGGAGAGTGAGCTTGTCTAAAACTAAGAAATATTAGATTTAAATCTTTGTTGTTATAATTTTTAATAATTATGACCAAAACAATTGTGAGATTTGAGAAAAAAGAATAAAAAAAAAACTATCGTTTTGATCTATCTTTAAAGCCTTGGTCTTATAACTACTATTTTAATTAAGATTAAATGGTCCCATGGCTTAATTAAACATCTTTTACTTTTTTTTCATAGGTGTATAAAATAAATTTTTTTCACTCTTTAAATAAATTTCATCAGCAAATTAAGTAGGTTTAGGCAGGATAACAGAAAAAGGCAAAAAAAAAAAATTTCAGACCTTTAGAATAGGTAATTATATATACGTAATATTTTGTTCTAATATATCTTCCTTTCTGAGGGCCTTTATTTAATGGAATGGGTAAAAGAAATAATATTGATTTGCAAATAACTAAAATGTTATCAATTTATGTGTAATTTGACTAGATTATTAATCAGGCATTTCTGTAGGGAGAAGACATGAAAATGGAAGGTAGAGTAAACAGTTTTATATGAAAAATAAAAATCGCTCGAAATTCTCACAACTCAATTTTTTTGTTGCTTAAATTAGCTTATTTAAAAAAAATTTAATTTAACGCAAAATCGACTTAATATTTACCTGTATAAATGTAAATATTTATAATTTTTTAAAATATAAGATTAAAATAAAATGATAATGGTGGAAATGAAACACAAAATAATAATAAAGTAATTTCAAAATCTGAATTATATGCAACCACTAAATTCAAAATCTTTTGTTATTTTCACTAGTCACATTATTATTTGTTTAATTAAACAATATTTTTATAAGAATATTCTGTTCAGTAACAGTATTAATATTATTATGATCTGTACGCATGAGTTTGTTAATTGTTCTTTCTGATGGTTTTTATTTAATGGCATATATGAGATAGTGCATATATTTAATTTAGAATATGTTTTAAAATATTATTTATTGCATGTAAATATTGACTAGGCGATGGAGGCCGGCTATCTCAATGTGCTGCCACAAGAAAAATTATTAGATTGAGTCAAAAATGTGTAAGATAATATCGCTACTAACAACACATTAGTTAGGATTTTCTGAAGGCTACGATTCCTTGATGCGTTGGCAGTGTAAGAAATAACAAAACATTATTGAATAAAATATCGTTAAGCACGATTGTTTTTTATGCTTTTTTTACTTCATATTGGTATCTTTGATTAACTTATCTTGCATATTGGTATCCATATGTAACAATTTTGACTCTAGGAGTTATTTGACTTAAGTTTCGAAAGATTCTAATCATCATTTTAATGATATTTTAAATTTATCATAAATTTTAACACTTTATTTCATATTGAATACAAGTTTTGATATTAAAAATCAATTTTATTTCACTTAAAAGAACAAATTTCAAACTTATAATAAATTTTATCTCTTATCTTGCATATATCTTTATATTGAAATAATTTTATTCTCACCAAACAAATAAATTAATATATATTTTTTTTCCAAAAAAAAAAACCCTCCAATCAAGTGGGGATTACGTACTTATTCTTCCATTTAAATTTAATTTATATTTAAATTTTGAACTTTAATGAGAATTATTCTTTAATCTCTTTTATATTGAATTTATGCATAATTTTTAAAATTTTGCATTAACTTTTGCCAGAGTGTAATTAATTTGAATATTAAATTATTATTTATGTTTGATTTAAATTTAAAATTTAAATAGAGTGCGAACAAAATTTGAATGTTAAACGTATATAAAAAATTATTTTTAATACTTTTTCTTAAATTAACACATAATTTTTAAACTTTTATATTTGGCTTTAGCCAAAAGTCCAACTAATTCAAATATAAAATTTAAATTTACATTTTTAATATATATATATATATATACTACACTCAAAATTGATTAATTAAGTGATATATTTTAGTATATCCGCAAAGAGTTCAATCAAAACGCCATATGGCCCTGCGCATAGTGCTACTTGTGCAACGACGAGAATATGACATTTTTTTGGCATTTCGTATCATTATTGTTTTCATCTTTTTAATTTTTTTATAATATTTTTTTGCTTTGTTTACATTTATATACAAAATTTTAAAAAAAGTGATTATAAAGTAAAATAAAATGAAGAAATTTTATTATAACGACCTTGGCTTTGTATACCTCGGTCGTTATCTAATTTTTTTTTATCCTCAAATAATTCTACTATATCTTAATATAAATCTGTCCTCAATATACAGATAAGTTAAAATAATTTTCTAATTGTTTCTCACTCATGCCTCTTATGGTTATGCTAAATCTGTAAAAATATTGTCAAAAATGACGTTAGTCTGCCAACAAGACTCAGTAGAAGATATCAATTAGTTATCATGTGCCACATAAAATATTTAATAAGATTTCTGGTTAATATATATATATAATATTAGTTTTTGTTTTAGAAAATTTGAAAGATTAAATTGTAAAATAAAAGAACGAAGAGTTTAATATCATGTAATTGAAAAAGAATTAAATGTTATGCGTGTAAGTGCCATAAAAATTAAGTTTTTTCACTTTCAACACAATCACAACAACACCCGAGCTTTTATATATTCCACTAGATGAAGTTTATTACATGAACGTACCCTTTGGTTTACATTAAGCTCTATATATCAAACAACAACATGCAATATATATGTGAATACAGACGTAATCCAACAACTCAATTTTCTTTATTGAAGTTTTTATTGGGCTATAATTTATATATCCAAACCATTTTGGCCGACTCACATATAATTATCACAATTATGAATAATAAAATAACTTTACTTCGTACCACATAATAATATTAAAATATATAAAAAGTAAAAATAAACATCTCCATAACACATTCCCGTAATTAAAAGAAAACGAAAATTAATGATGATGACCTCAATTGATCTGGTTGTGGATTGAGTGAGCTTGATAATTCACTATCTGCAAGTTGCCTCTGGGAATGGCGTCAGGTGTACGTAGTGCCGTATGTATAGTTTGACCAATCATCAAGGTCAAACGGATTTGTGCGAAGAAACCAAATATTGTCTGACCACCAATAACCGTGACATCTGCATGCGGAAGACGTATGGTTAGTATGCCTTCAAAAATTACGTCATATATGCGTACACCGTTGTCAAACTGCCGAAATGAAGCACGGTCGATCCCGTAGACAAGGATTCTCGCTTCACGTAGCCCGTAATAGTTCAGCAGAGTTTCCACAGTGAGGACAAGTTGTAACAGATGTTCGGGATGCACTACCTGCTGCCAATAACCACCAACCGGGATCAGGTCCATCGCTTCCCCCCTTGTGGCGCACAGGAGGAAGATTGCGAGGAGGACGCGGAGACGAGGAGTACTACTAACGGAAGCCATGAACGCCGTACGTGCGCAGTGCGTCGGGCAGGAAGAGAGCGAGAGAGAGCGCGAGGAGAGGAGGCGGCCACACCGAGGGATTTAAATAGTACCGCATTTTTCCTCCCGGTGCCGGGGGGAAAAATTATTTCCTTTAAAGCCATCCCCGCTGCGTCATCCCGTGCAAAACGCAGGCCCCACATGCAGTTCCGCGCACTCAACAATAATATTAAAAAAAATATCATTTCATATTATTTTCTTACAAATTAATATTTCTTTCTTCGATTTACATTTATATATAAAATTTAAAAAATTAAAACAAGGTTCATATAAAGTCAAAGTGAATACAAATTGTTGTATGTATTTTTTTTACTTTATATAAATTTTATTTCAATTTATATTCTTTTTTTTTTTAAATTTTGTATATAAATGTAAACAAAGCAAAAAAGTATCATAAAAAATATTAAAAAGATGAAAAAAAAATGATACGAAATGCCAAACAAATGACGTTTTTTCGTCATTGCACAAGTAGAACTATGCGCGGGGCCATATGCTTACTTGCGTGATACGCTTTGATTGGGCGCCACAGCGGTGACAGGGAGTTTTAATTGAACTCTTTTCCAAGATACGATATACTAAAATACATCACTTAATTAATCAATTTTGAGTACAATATACATATTAAAAGTGTAAATTTAAATTTAAATTTTATATTTGATATAGTTGGACTTTTGGCTAAGGCCAAATATAAAATTTTAAAAATTATGTATTAATTTAAGAAAAAGTATTAAATATAATTTTTTATATACGTTTAACATTCAAATTTTTTTGCACTCTTTAAATTTTAAATTTAAATCAAATATAAATAATAGTTATTCAAAATAATAAATTTATTTATTCTAATTTTTTAATTATTTTTGAATGCAATTCTATTTATTAATTATTATCATTAAATAATAAGTAATGTAGAAATGTAAAAAATAATACTTTAACCTATTTAATATGCAGTTTAGTTTTGACATTTAATCAGATGAGGTGCCAGTTAATAATAGGACTGAGTGATCCGATTCAATTTTTACCTGAACTAGGTGATTTAGTTCAGTTTTTATAATACTGGTTAAACCAAATACAATTTTAGAAAGATCATTTGAGCGTGATGTGCGGGGATATAACTGTCATTTTTATTTTGTATGAATTTTGTCTTTGTACTGGATTTTTTTTCAATCTTATGTGGATTTTCCTTTTCCTTTTTTTTTGTATTTTGTTGTTTTGCATGTAAATTTTTTGCTTAATTTTTATAAGCAAGTTTTTCATTTTTTATTTCAAATAGTAATTTTTCTTTGTATATATATATGTAATTTATTTACTACATACACCAATACTAAAAACATTAATACGAAGTAAAAATGATAGTACCTAACGATGTTTAATTTAATTATCTGGTGTTATTTCTTGGACTGCAACACATTGTAGACTCATATGCTCATGAAAATCTTAACTAATATGTTATCAGAAGCAACATTATCTTTCACATTTCTAACTTAATCCAATAATTTTTCTCATGCCAGCACATTGGGATAGCCGGTGTGACGACCCTAGCCGTCACACTCAAATATTTATTTAAGTTAGGGGAGAAGGAAGATTAATTCAACAGCGAAAGAAAACTAGATAGATTAAATGCTACTACAATAGTTCACAATACTATAACTTAGAACAGATTTAAACATATAACTAAAGCAAATGAAGCTAAACTACTATAGTCTCAACCGAACACATAAGCAGATAAGTCACTCTCTAAGAAAATAAAGTAATAAACTAATTATTCTTTTGACTGGCATTCTCCCCATTCTCATGATTAAAGTGCTCCAGTACCTGCCACGTTAGTGACAGAGTCCGTTAGGTAGGTTGTACACTAACAAAGCCTTTAAATAAAAATATTAAACAACAATAATAATAATAATAATAACAACATGTTGACATAATATAATAAGAATAACAAACAATTAAACATATATAACATAGATTTTAATTAAACATGCATGTATGATAAAGAGATGGAATAACACAGCATAAACAATAATTATGAAACAAACAAAATATAATTTGCATAGCAAGTACAATATCAGCATATAAACAGAAACAATAAAATAAAATAAATAACGAGCAAATTTCTTTTTATTACTTTCACTTTTATCTTTTGGGCTCGTGATTACTCGTACTACGCCTCAGCTGTCTTTTACATCTTTGGGGATCGTCATCCCCCATGAATAGCCCTCCGTAGGCATATCCAATAGACGCCGTCGCGCCAAATATCATATCATATCCTCGAGCTAAGGCATGTGCGTAATCTCACAGAAATCACATTTAAATTTAATCCATTGTCGCATTAAAATTCTTATATTATAATTCATTAAATTGGCAAGTCCATACACTTGCTCAAATATCAATTAGTCTCATCAAGTATGACAATAATTCTGTACATTTATTTACTCACGCAAGCCCATGCACTTGCCCTTCTCGTGAGTGTCACATTCGAGAAAACAAATATATGTTTGCAGTTAAATAATCCTAAATACTCGAATTAAATTTTAAATAAAGTTTGTAGTACCCATAAAAATCACAATTCAATCAATCCTCAAATTATAAGTAATTGTGACCTTTACATCAAGTTGATTATAAGGAGAAATTTAAGGAACGATCGACCCTTTTTGTGGTCCAATTTAGATTTATGGCGATATCTACACTATATGCAAAGCATTCCAAGTTATCAACAAACTGTTCAGAAATTAATATATAAAATAATATTTCAAATAAATTTTTGGTAATCAAACAATTAATAATTTACTGTATTCGTGTCTTTTTTTTTTTTTATAGAAAGCATATAATAGAAATTATAAAAAAAAAAATGAATGAACAGTAGTCATGAACAATGGCGGTTATGCAAGCCAGATTAAAATCAACATAATGAATGGATTAATTAACATACTAATTATAATTTTGATGCAATCATTCCAGCACACGCATATATAATTAAATACTTTAAGAATTTTTATTAAATCTCGTGAAAATGAATTAGATTCCCAAAATACTCATTTAATTTTCTAAATTTAATTTATATGAGCAATGTTAAGGTAGAACCTACCTCGAATTCACCATAGTTCTTAATTTTCTTGAGATCCAAAGAGAAATATCACTCCAAAATCACTAGATCCGATCCAAGGAGTAAGAAAACGAGTAGATCGAGAAGAAGATGAAGAAGAATTGTCGATTATGAGGGAGATTGGGCTTCACTCTCTCTCCCACGCGTTCCTTGTCTCTTCTCTCTCTAAGCCGGTGACGGTTACGGAAGAATTGAATCAGTGTTTTTAAGGCAGAAACTCTATTTCTTTCTTTAAATAATAATTTGAGGTATTTTTGTAATTTTTCTTAGCCTTAATTTAAGGAGGTAGTTATGGATATTTAATGGGGAATTAAATTCATTGGATTTAAATTTTAAATAATCCGATTTAATTAAATTAAATATTAATTTCAGCCATTTTGAATTTTGAATCGCAAAATAAATATTTATATTTCATATATTTAATTTTAAATGATTAATTTCTCATAAATAATATTAATTTCTCATAATAAATTTAATTAATCAAAAAATTAAATTTAAATTTACCGAAATGTTACAGCCGGTCTCCACCTCACTAGTCAAAAAGAAAATTTTTTCTTTATAAAGTCAAGCAAAAGAATTAAAAATCAATGAAAGACATTTTCAAACATATTATAAATTAAATATTTACACTATCTCAAAAACCATAAAAAAAAACAACTAACAAGCTCATATAAAAAAAAGGCCTGTTTAGCTCAGGACTATTTTGACAATGCTTAAAACTAAAATAGTGTTGCATTAAAAAATAATAAATAAATAAATAAACAAACAAAATTTTATTATATCATATATATATAAATTTTAACATAAAAATATTTTATTTTATTTAGCATACTCAATTATTTTTAATAAAATTCTTAACTACTTTATTTCACATCTACAATTATGATCTTCGTGGATACTTCGCATCAATTATTTATCTTTGATATCAACAGCTCTGAAATGTCCATCAAATACCAAAAATCTCGATGTTTGAGATTATTTACCATTATTTTGAAATTATTATTTTATAGGGCAACATATCACAACTCATGGATTGAATCATCAATATGGTTCCTCAAATCGTCAAAATTAATCATATATGTTTAATGCATCTAATGAGTTACTTTTGAACCATGACTTTTGTATCAGTATTGCTTAATAAATTTAAATGAACCAATAAAAATTTATTTGATTTTAATAGTTATATAAGTTATTAACTTTATAATTAATATTGCATGTGCATAGAGCCATTTATTATCATATTTATTATTGCAGATTAATTTAAATGTTTGATGAGAATAAAATTATTTTAATATATATTAGAAGTTGCATAAGATGAAGTTTATTTTAAGTTTAAAATTGAGAAATAAAGTTGATTTTTAATATCAAAATTTGTATTGAATATTAAATTAAGCGCTAAAATTTATGATAAATTTGAAGTATTAATAAAATAATGATTAGACTCTTTTGAAACTTAAATCAAACAATTCCCAATATCAAAATTGTTATACATGGTGCATGTATATACTTAGGTATCCTAAAATATATTGTGTTCTGACAGCTTGTTCATAATCGAATAAGTCGAACTAATCATTGAATCAATTATCCTCTAAAAGTTTTTTAAAACTAATACCAATCAAAAATAGTAACAGGTATTCAAAATAATAAATTTATTTATTTATTTTTTATCACAATTCTATTTATGAATTATTATCATTAAATAATAAGTATTGTATAAATGTATCAATTCACTATACTTTAATCTATTTAACATGTAGTTTAGTTTTTTGCATTGAATCAGATAAGGTGCTAATTAATTTACAATAGGACGGGGCGATCCGATTTAGTTTTTATTTAAACTAGGTGACTTAGTTCAGTTTTTACAATACTAGTTAAATCAAATATAATTTTCGAAAGACCATTTGAGCGTGATGTGCAGGGACATAACTGTCATTTTATTTTGTATAAATTTTGTCTTTGTACCCATTCTTTTTCAATCTTATGTGGATTTTAGTGTTCTTTGTATAATGTTTTTTTGTATTTTATTGATTTTTTACTTAGTTTTTATAAGCAATATTCTCATTTTTTTTTCCAATAGTAATTTTATTGCTTTGAGTATATGCAATTTATTTACTATACGTACTAATACTAAAAACATTTATATGAAGTAAAAATGATAATACCTAACGATGTTTAATTCAATTATCTAGTGTTATTTCTTAGACTGCAACACGTTATGGACTAGTAGGCTCTCGAAAATCCTAACTAATATGTTATCAGAAGCGACATTATCCTTCACATTTCTGACTCAACTCAATAATTTTTCTCATGGCAACACGTTGTGATAGCTGGCCTCCACCTCTCTATTTTTTTTTTGTTTGAATGGAGTTAGTCAAAAAAATTACAGATCAATGGATGACATTTTCAAACATATTATAAACTAAGTATTTACACTATCTCACATATTTCATAAAATAAAAACCATAAAAAAGGACAACCAACTAGCTCATATAAAGAAGGCCTGCTTAGCTGATCAAGACTATTTTGATATTGCTTAAAACTAAAATAATGCTCCATTAAAAAAAAATTATTATTATATCATATATAAATTTTTAATATAAAAATACTTTATTTTATTTTGCGTACTTAGTTAATTTTAATAAAATTCTTAACTAATCTACAATTATGATTTTTGTAGATACTTCGCATCAACTATTTATCTTCGATATCAGCGAGCCAAAACTTCCATCAAATAGTAAAAAACTCGATGTTTGAGATTATTTACCTTTAGTTCGTAATTATTATTTAATAAGGCAACACATCACAACTCATGGATTGAATCATCGATATGATTCATCAAATCGTCAAAATTAATCATACATGTTAATGTGTCTAATGAGTTACTTTTGAACCATGACTCTTGTGTTGCTTAATAAATTTTGTGTAACTGAATGGTCTGAGCAACCCACTAAGTCGCGTTAAGAGAATGGCTTCAAGTAACTTGTTGTGTCACGGAGACCAATTCAGTTACCATGATCAGTCGAGAACCTCCCATGATGCAGTCGTCAATTACAAACCATCAGCTTTATGCAAAGTGGTTGACAGTTTGATAAATGTTGGCTAGTAGGAATGACAACGGGGCAGGTTTGGGTCGGGTTTATAAATACCCATACCCGCCCCGCTATATATTATTCATTACCCATACCCGCCCCATACCCATTTTCGCCCCGCCCCGCCTTGCCCCGCCCCGCCCCTAGTTTTCATAAACCCGTACCCGCCCCGCCCCGTTTCCTCGATAACCAAAATTCGTCTGGTTACTACTAACAAAAATGCGTTCACTTTTCTTAACTTTTCGTTTAAAATTTGTGAGTAGTTTTTAATATAAACTTGAATTTTTATTTAGGATATTCTCAAATTCAGTTCGTGAAAAAACTTCGAATACAAATTTACAAAAAAGAAACTTTTCTGGTTATTAGTAATCAAGTTAACTGACTGTTTAATAGTTATCATTATGCTGCAATTTTTATATCAACATGTGAGAATGACACAATAGATAGGTAAGTAATCGGGTACGGGTACAAATTGCCACCCCAATTGGCTAGTGAGTTGGCCGTTTGTAGCTCTGTAACAGCTTGGAACAATCTTTAGGACTCTTACAAGCTATCAAAAAGATTGGACAAATATTTATACATCAATGGATGATATTTTGAAACATATTATAAATTAAATATATGCACCATCTAACATATGTCATTAAATAAAAACTATCGGAAAGGACAATTAACAAGCTCATAACAGATCATAATATCGTTAATGTCATTGCTGAACAGAATATTTTCTATAAAAATATTTTTTAATTAAACAAATATTTACAGATCAATGAATGATATTTTGAAATATATTATAAGTTAAATATATGCAACATATCACAACTCATGGATTGAATCATCAATATGATTCATCAAATTGTCAAAATTAATCATATATTTAATGTGTGTAATTAATGAGTTACTTTTGAACCATGACTTGTATTGCTAGATAAATTGTGTGACTGAATGGTCTAAGCAACCCACTAAGACGCTTTAGTGAACGACATCAAGTAGCCTGTTGGGTCACGGTGACCAATCTGGTTTCCATGATCAGTCGGGGAACCTCCCACGATGCCGTCGGCAATTACAATCCACCAACTTTATGGGAGGTGGTTGACAGTTTGGACAATTATTGGCTAGTGGGGTGGTAGTTAGTAGTTTTGCAATAGCCGACAACAACCTTTAATGTTGTTGCAAGCTACCAGAAAGATTGGTTAGTTTCGAGTTGTATTTATTTTCTACTCTCAATCTCTCCTACCATCGGTGGTCATGCTTAGCACCATACGAGACTCATGAGAGCCTCTTTCACTGGATATAGTGTTACTGCCTTCATGATTGCCATCCAAAAGATTTATGCTACATAGCTCAACACCCATCATAAGGTATGGCTCCTTCAAAAGAATTTTTTAGAAAGGATTTGTGAATGGATATACTGCCATACACTATGTGATTATCCTTTTTATAAGAATTTTAAAATGGAGTGATGCAGGTACTTGGTTCTAAGTTATTTCAGATATGAGACAACACACTCTGATATCAAAACCGATGCAGAATATCGCACTTTGACACATAGCTGATGTACAACAACGCACTAAAGATGATGTGAGATAGCGAAAATAAGGTGGCTAGGTTATAGAGGTTGGAGAGTAAAATAGTAGATAACTAGAATTTCTAAAATTCTCACCTATGTTTTCTCTATCATTCTCCTTCGAAATATCAATCTTTTTCACGATATCGATTTCTTCTGGAATTTCTAAACTAACTCATTCTAACATCATTTATGCACAATCAAATATGTGTAAGTAATCTACATCATCTATCGAAAATCATACTATGAGATCCAGTTTTGACTGTCTATCATTTTGATGTCCTCATTAGTTTCTGTTGTTCGTTAACTCATATTATAGTTTCTTTTAGTGAAAAGTACCACTTTTCCTTATATATTTTTGGTTAAATCTCATTGTAAATTACTCTTTAAGCCCTGTTTGGCGCGAGGACCAAAACAGGACCAAAATAGTACTAGTTTAAAAAATAACAATAATAATAATAAATTATTTTAATTATTCTATACAAATTTTAATATAAAAAATAATATTTTACTTCACATACTTAATAATTTTTAATAAAAATATATAAACTTTATTTCACATCTTAGATCAAAATACTCGATTTGAATCTTTTGGTCTACAATGTGAAATAAAGTTGATATTTTTATTTTAAATTGTTGAGTATATAAAGTAAAATAATATTTTTTATATTTGAATTTGTGTAAAATGATTTAAAATATTTATTTATTATTATTATTATTGTTTTTAAAATTAGTACAATTTTGGACCTATTTTGGCCCTGTTTTGATCCTCGCACCAAACAGGACATTAGAGTTCTTGGTTCTGAGCATCTGGAGTATTTACTAAAGCCAGTCTCTTTCTATCTAGCATGATTATAGCTGCAGCAGATTAAGAAAAGTGACTGATTTTCTTTTCTAGAAGAAAAAACAACAGTGGGTAGTTTTCAATTTTACAGCATATTACATTTCAGGATGCAGAGTTCATCTTAAATGTGCGTCTGCAACGCATTTTTTATATTTTTTGCTGTTATTTTTTAGGATAAATTGCATCTCTGTCTCTGCGGTTGGAAGGGCATTACAAATTGATTTTAATTTTTTAAAACTTTCAATTCGAGTCCTTAAGTTTCCAAAAGTTATATAGTTTTGATCCCAATTAAAACAGTTAATTTTTTACTAATGTGTTATAAGATATAGAATATAATTTTAAAATATTTATATTTATATTTTTTAATTTTAAATTTTTAGTGCAACAAAATCAAGAAATGAGGAATTTGTTTTTAAATTTTTAAAGAAATATGAGAATAAAAATATGTAAATGATTCAAATTATTTAATAAGTTATTAAATTTTTTAAAAAAAATATTTTGAAAGAAGGATTACATTTTTATGTGAATGATTCAACCTATAATTGTAAATATTACCTGTATATTATTTAAGATAATATTCACTAAAGATAAATAGAATATGTATGAAATATTTTATATATAAGTTGTTAGTTTCTCAAATATCATCTTATGGGAAACACACCGGGATCCCATGCATTACTGTAATATTCTAGCCCCCACAGATCACTATATATCGGTCGCCAATATTATTAGTCAACTATGTCATGCAGTCACACGATCAGTCACTGTCGACAATTATGTCGTTTGTTGTCGGTCACAGAACATTACATTTTGTTGGTATCGACTATCACTGTGAGTGTTTAAATTAGATTAATCATCGTTTAATTATATTAATATAAACATCGAACCAGATCATGAGAGATCATGAGATGTTTGCTCACAAATCACAATCATACCGGGTGATCCAATTCAGTTTTTACAAAATTGATCAAATCAAATAAGATTTTCAAGAGCCCATTTGAGCTCGATGCGTAGGGACATAACTGTTATTTTTATTTTATATTAATTTTGTTTTTGCAAAATATTTTTTTCGTTCTTTTGTGGTTTTTAATTTTCTTCGTATATATATTTTTTTGATATTTTGTTGCTTTGTATGCGGATGTTCTGCTTAAATTTATAAACAATTGTCATTTTTATTTCAAATAGTAATTTTTTGTTGCATAATATTTTTGCAATTTTTTTACAATGTAAGTACATTTCAAAGATACCAAGATGAAGTAAAAAAGCATTCGAATGAGGCAAAAATACCCGTACTTAATGATATTTTATTTAATAATATCGTGTTATTTCTCGCACCTCCAACGCATTAAGGAATTGTAGACTTCAGAAAATCCTAACTAATGTGTTGATCCTACACATTTTTGACTCATTCTAATATTTTTTCTCGTGACAGTACATTGAGATAGCCGGCCTCCATCTCTAATCAAATATTTAAAGATCAATAAATAATATTTTAGAACATATTATAAATTAAATATATGCACTATCACACATGTTATTAAATAAAAATCATCGAAAAGAACAATTAACCGCTCATATACGGATTATAATATCATTAATGCTGTTGCTATGAACAGAATATTTTCTATAAAAATATTATTTAATTAAGCAAAAAATAATATGTGACTAATGAAATTAACAAAAGACTTTGAATGTAATGGTTGCATATAAATTCAGATTTTGAAATTTTATTATTATTTGGTGTTTCATTTCCACAGTTATCATTTTATTTTAGGAGGATTTACGTAGAGAACATTGAATTCATCACAAATTACGCATTTCACCATCATTTAGTAAATATTACGCATATCACACTCTCCTTATTGTTACATTGAAATGTAAAACCCATAAGTAATATAAGGAGAGTGTGATATGCGTAATATTTACTAAATGATGGTGAAATGCGTAATTTGTGATGAATTCAATGTTTTCTACGTAAATCCCCCTTTATTTTAATCTTATAAACACGTACAATATATTTTGTTAACTTAATATTTTAATCTTATTCACATACAAACCCACATAATATATTTTTGGCCAAAACTACTGAATTTGAGTAATTTCTAATTAATTTCGTTCCATTAGTAGATATGTATATTCTTCATATACAAACATGCATAATATATTTTGTTAACTTAGTTCAAGAATACATTCGAAAGTCGAAAGGGAGGGGGGATTTAGTAAATTAGACCGTTGTTTAGTTTAAATGAGATAAAATATTAATTTATTAATATTTTAAATTTATTATAAATTTTAATAATTTTATTTTATATTTAATACATATTTTAAATTTAATAAATAATTTTATTTTACATTTAGTATAAATTTTAATATTAAAATTAATTTTATTTCAAGTCTTACACACCTCTCAATATCAAAAATAATTTTTTTTCAATATACATTACAAATATATTTGTGAATATATATAATATTAGTTTTTATTTTAAAAAATTTGAAAATTTTAATTATAAAATAAAAGAATAGAGAGTTTAATATGTAATTAAAGAAGAATTAAAAGTTATGTATATAAATGTCATAAAAATTAAGTTATTTTTACTTGCAACACAATTACAATAACACCCGAGCTTTTATTCCACAAGATGGGACTTGTTACATGAATGTACCTATTTGTTCACATTGAGCTCTATCAAGCAACAATATATGACTTCCTTCAGCTGGCTCTTCTAATGCAGACATAATTTAACAAACTCAACTCTTATTACTGGAGCTTTCATTGGCCTACGATTTGGCCTGCTTATATATCCAATTAACACAATTCTGAATGATAATTAAAATAACTTTAGTTCATGATAACACATAATATTAAAAAATATATAAAAATAAATAAAAAAAAACATGATCTCTATAGATCACAGATTCCAGTAATTAAAAGAGAACGAAAATTAACGATGATCGATGACCTCAATTGATCTGGTTGTGATTTATTGGGTGCATTATATACTCCCCTATTTTGACGTGCCTCCACTCTCCAGGGAATGTCGGCAGGTCGCACCAAATCGAGAACTTGACCATCCCTCAAGATGAAATAAACCTCTGCAAAGATTATCCCCATCCGATAACCCGTGGCTACACGTCTACGAAATTGGCCTCCAATCAGTGCGTGATATCCCAATAAACCGTTCCCAAGGCGCAGACAGTAAACAGCGACCGCTCTGGCGTGAGTTAATGTCAATTCAGGTGGCCCGTATGCGTTCATCAGGCTTCCTGCCAAGTTGCCAGCTTCCAGCATAAGACTGGGATTCACTAGCGGAGACCAATCACCAGTCGAGTCGACATCCATCGCTTCCCCGTCCATCGCTTCCCCCCTTGTGGCCCACAGGAGGAAGAATGCGAGGAGGACGCGGAGACGAGGAGTACTAATTATGGAAGCCATGAACGTCGTATGTACGCGCAGTGCGTCGGGGAGGAAGAGAGTGGATGAGAGAGAGCACCGATGAGAGGAGGCGGCACACACCGAGGGATTTAAATAGTACTGCATGTCCGCCTCCTCGTGCCAGCTGGGGGAAAAATTAATTCCCCTTTTATATATTTTTTAATAGTAAAATAAAGTTCTCTTCCATTAAATTTAAAAAATAATTTTTATTTTTCATGTCTAAAAAAAAAGCTTGAACCAAACGAGGGAAAAATTAAAGCCGGCCATCCCCGCTACGCACTCAACAATATTAAAAGAATATTATTTTCTTACTTATTATATTTTTTTTCCTTAATTTATATTTATATATAAAATTTTAAAAATAAAATAAAAATCATACAAAGTCAAAGTGAATACAAATTATTGTATGTATATTTTTGAATAAATTTTATTTTACTTTATATTCATTTTTTTAAAATTTTGTATATAAATGTAAACAATGCAAAAAGTATTACAAAAAAATTTAAAAAGATGAAAAAAATGATGCAAAATGTGAAGCAAAAGACGTAAAATAATATTTTCTCGCCATTGAACAAGTGGCACTATGCGTAGGGCTATCAATGGATCGGATCATGACCCGATCCGAGTTTCGATCCGATTAAACCCTCAAATAAATTTTTTTTTGACCAGTCAATCTGCCCCGTTTACTGACCCGATCCATTTACAAATAAATGGATCGAATATGAATCACCATTGACCCGAACTGTTTAAAATTCGATCCGTTTATATAATCTAATTTGTAGTTCATACAGGGATACATTGTGGCTAATAATTTTTTTGTTGAAAGGCTCAAGTAAAGAGTGTCAATATAATTAATTAATAAAAAATTCTCACATATTTTATTAGTAGATTATAGTTTATAGTGCTCAGTTTATATTTCACAATATATATGTATATATATTATAAATAATAATTTTTATATTAAAATATTTAATTAATTCATAAAAATATAATATTCTTCCGTTATTTTATTTCTAATAAATTTAACATTATTTTAAATTTGATTATAAAAATTACTTAAAAAAACTATTTTTATTATAAATGGATTAAATCCGAAAACTCGACTTCCGAACCGATTCGATTTTCGACCCGAGAGGATATATATCAGTCATGACCCGATCCGACATATATGAATTTGGATCCGGGTCGGAGTCTACCCGACCCGAATTCGATCCGTTGACAAGCCTAACTATGCACGAGGCCATCTGCTTGCTTGCGTGATATGCTTTGATTGGACATCACAGGGTACTGGGCTCTTTTTGCCATGATTGAATATACTAAAATGTATCACTTAATTAATTACTTTTGAGTTGAATATATTAAAAAGTCTAAATATAAATTTAATATTTGAATTAGTTGGATTTTGGCTGAGTTCAAATAAAATTTTAAAATTATGCATAAATTTAACAAAAAATATTAAAAATAATTTTATATATAAACTTAAAATTCAATTTTCTTCGCACTCTATTTAAATTTTAAATTTAAATCAAATATAAATAATAATTTAATATTCAAATTAATTACACTCTGGCTAAAATTAAATACAAAATTTTAAAAATTATGCATAAATTCAATATAAAAAAGATTAAGAATAATTTCTCATTGAAGTTTAAAATTTAAATATAAATTAAATTTAATCCCCTTCATTGGAGAGATTGTGAGAGAGGCGGCGGCTAATACTACATATAATTCTCTTGCACTAAGTAAAATTACATACGTACATCATCTATAATTATAAAATAGTATTATACTCGTGCAGCAAATGCACGAAATTATTCGCATAAAATTTTTAAAAATTAAATAAAAATATTATATATTTTACATTAAAAATAATAAATATTAAAAATATATTATTTTTATAATATTTAGGATTTAATATGTTTTTAAAATCTTAAAATATTATAGAATATAAAATAAATATATGTATGAATAAATAATTAAATAAATATTTTTTTTTAATTTATAATGCAAATAAATTAAAGTAAAATTTAAATATTTTTAATCATAAAAATTATAGTGTAATTTTTTATTTTTTATAATAAAATTTATAAATTAATTTTTTTATTTTACTTTATTTTTTATTTTTTTTAAAATATATTTATAATATTTTAATTTTATTGTCGCTTTACTCTCTCTCTTCTCTTCACTTTCTCTCTCTTTCCACCTCCTCCCCCTTCTCTCATTTTTCTCTTCGCCTACTTCTCTATCCTCTCTCCCTTCTTTCTCTCTCCAGCCGCCCACCAGGCCACCACCTCTCCTCTCTCTCCTCTCTCTCTCCCTCCTCTTTTTCCAATTGACCCATCTCTCTCTTTCGTAGATTATTTAAATTATATAATAAATAAATAATTTAAATTACATAATTATCTTTATTTTCTCTCTCTT
This sequence comes from Apostasia shenzhenica, assembly GCA_002786265.1. Taxonomy (NCBI): domain Eukaryota; kingdom Viridiplantae; phylum Streptophyta; class Magnoliopsida; order Asparagales; family Orchidaceae; genus Apostasia; species Apostasia shenzhenica. Next base: position 2,178,197 of record KZ451979.1, read on the forward strand.
ACTGCTTTTTACCTCCTTTTCTCTCTCTCTAGTCTCTCCTCTTTCTCTCTCCTCTACCCCTTATCTCTCTCTCCTCCTCCTCCAACCGCACCCTCGCTCTCCTCTCTCTCTCTATCCCTAATCGTCTCATCTTTTTATTACATAAAATTTCTAAAACTTAAATAAAAAATAAATATTTTACATTAAAAATAACAAATATTAAATAAATATTATTTTTAATATTTAATAATATTTTAGAGAAAATATTTTCAATTTAATTTAAAATACAAGTAAATTGATGTAAAATTCAAAATTTAAACTTAAAATTTAATTTTAAATTTTAAAAATTTAAATTAAATAAATACAATTTAAAAATTTAAATTTTAGCATTATTTTTTAAATTTTTAAAAGGGTAATTTCACCCAGGTCCCTGAGTTTAAGGGTTATTATCACACAGATCCACATTTTTAAAATTATATTATCGGGGTCCCTAAGTTTTTAAAAATTATTATCTGGGTCCTTTTTTATTTTTTTATTATTAAAAAAATAGACAAAATTATCATTATACCCTCATCGGATCTGGTGGAGAGAGAGAGAGGGTAAGGGTATAATTTTTAAAAACTTAGGGACCCCGATGATATATTTTAAAAATGTGGACCTGTGTGATAATAATCCTTAAACTCAAGGACCTGGATGAAATTTGCCCTTTTTAAAATCAACTACCATTAAGAATCCTATTATTAAATTAAAAACTAAATAAAATGGAAATTATATTTATCATTTATATATAAAATTTTAATATTAAAATTAGTTGATTTATTTATTATTTTGAATTTTAATATATGCAATATATATATATCATCTAATAAATAATTTAAAAATAATATAATTAAACTTTAAAATTACTTTTAAATTAAAATATTATCTATTTGAATTAATTAAATTTATTTTGTAATTAAAAAGTTTGTTTTAAAATTAATAAATTAAATGAACTTTCAAGATTTTAATTTTAAAATTAAAATTATATGATTTTTAAATTGTATTTGAGAAAATAGTAAAATTAAAATTAAGCTTTTTAAAATTATATGATAAAAGATAAAAAAAAAATTATTTATAATTTTTAAACCTTTAATTAAAAATTTAATATAAATTATAATAATTTAATTTCTAATTTTTTATTAAAAATATTTTTAATCGTAAAAAATGTAATTTATTTCTCTCTTTTCTTTCCCCATTCACTCCTCTCCTCTCTCTCTTGCTCTCTCTCTCTGCTTCTTCCCCAATGGCCCCCTCGCTCTCCTCTCTTTCTATCTCTCTAATTGCTCCATCTCTCAATTACATAAAGTTTATAAAATTTAAATAAAAATATTAACAATTTTACATTAAAAATAATAAATATTAAATATATATTATTTTTAATAATTTTTAGTATTTAATATATATTTTAGAGAAAATATTTTAATTTAAAATGTAAATAAATTAATGTAAAATTTTAAATTTTAAATTTTAGCATTATTTTTAAAAATTTTAAAATTAACTATCGTTAACAATCCTATTATAATATTTTATTAAAGTGCTACTTAAAATTTTTTATAAATTTTAATAACAATAATTATTATTAAATTAAAAATTAAATAATTTGTATTTTAAATTTATGATTTATTATATAATTTAAAAATATTAGTTATTATATAATTTTAAATTTTTATTTATTATGTAATTTAAATAACAATTTTTTTTTATAATTATTAAGTTTAAAAATTAATTTTATTTAAAATCTATTTAATTTATTTTATATTTTAATTTTTCATCGTATTTTTTCCACACAAAATATTTCACATTTTGTAACATAAATATTTTATTATTAATTTATATATTTAATTTTTTATTTTTAAACATATATCAATTTTTTATATATAAATATTTATAATAAAAATATAAAAATATTAATTAAAGTGAAATTATAAAAAATAGAATTATGATTTTACATATAAATATTAATACGTTAATGTATACAAAATAAATTAACCAAAATTTCTAATTAAATAATATAAATTAAATACTTAATAAAAATAATTATAATTAATTTAATTCAAGTTAAATATATATTAAAATTATAAAAAATAAATTAATTTAATTTATTTCTAATCAAAATTTTAATTTATAATTAGATCTTACTGCAAATAAGTGAGTAAAATTCAAAAAGTTCAATTTTAAATTTAATTTTAAATTTTGAAAATAAAACCTTTAAATTATTTAAATTTATTATTTATTATGTAATTTAAATAATTTGAGAAAAAGAGAGAGGCGGTTCGAGAAAGATGAGAGAGAGGAGAGAGAGGAGAGAGAGGAGAAAGGTTGGGTGGCAGGAGAGAGAGAGGAGAGAGAGGAGAGAGAGGAGCGCCAGAGGCAGGCGGTAGTAAAATTATAATATTAAATTTATAAGAAGGATAAAAATTAAAAAATTAATTTATTTTCCATCGATATTATCTTTAATAAAAATATACAGATACTATATGTATATTACTCAAGAAAATATTCACTAAAAATCAATAGAGTAGTTTAATTTTGACATTGAATTAAATGAGCTGCGATAGGACTTGTAGGCTCTCGAAAATTCTGACTAATATGTTATCATAAGAGACATTATCTTTCATATTTTTGACTCGATCCAATAAATTTTCTCATGGCAGCACGTTGGGATAGCCGGCCTCCACCTCTCTAGTTAAAAAGTTTTTTTTTTGAATGGAGTTAGTCAGAAGAATTACAGATCGATGGATGATATTTTCAAATATATTATAAATTAAGTATTTACACTATCTCACATATTTCATAAAATAAAAATCATAAAAAAAGGACAACTAATAAGCTCATATAAAGAAAGCCTGTTTAGCTAAGGACCATTTTGATATTGCTTAAAACTAAAGTAGTGCTACATTAAAAAATAATAAATAAATAAATAAATAAAATTTTATTATATCATATATAAATTTTAACATAAAAATGCTTTATTTTATTTAGCATACTCAATTAATTTTAATAAAATTCTTAACTACTTTATTTCGCATCTACAATTATGTTTTTCGTGGATACTTTGTATCAACTATTTATCTTCGATATCAGCAGCATCTCTTAAACGTCCATCAAATATCAAAAATCTCGATGTTTAAGATTATTTACCTTTATTTCGTAATTATTATTTTATAGGACAACATATCACAACTCATGGATTGAATCATCAATATGATTTCTCAAATCGTCAAAATTAATCATACATGTCTAGTGCGTCTAATGAGTTACTTTTGAACCATGACTCTTGTATTGCTTAATAAATTTTGTGTAACTTAATGGCCTGAGCAACCGACTAAGACGCTTCAAGTAACCTTTTGTGTCACGGAGACCAATTCAGTTACCATGATCAGTCGGGAACCTCCCATGATGCAGTCGTCAATTACAAACCACCAGCTTTATGAGAGGTGGCTGACAGTTTAATAATTGTTGGCTAGTGGGTTCATAGTTAGTAGTTTTGTAACTGCTGGCAACAACTTTTAGTGCTTTTGCAAGCTACCAGAAAGATTAGTCAAATATTTACAGATCAATGAATAATATTTCGAAACATATTATAAATGAAATATATGCACTATGTCATTAAATAAAAATCATTAGAAAGGATAATTAATAAGCTCATATACAGATCATAATATTATTAATATTGTTGCTATAAACAGAATATTTTCTATAAAACTATCATTTAATTAAATAAAAATATAATATGTGACTGGTGAAATTAACAAAAGATTTTGAATTTTGTGTTTGCATATAAATTCAGATTTTGAAATTTTATTATTATTTTGTCTTTCATTTCCACCATTATCATTTTATTTTAATCTTATATTTTAAGAAATTATAAATATTTACATTTAAACAGGTAAATATTAAGTCGATTTTGTTTAAATTAAATTTCAAGCGATTTTTATTTTTCATATAAAATTGTTTACTCTACCTTCCATTTTCATGTCTTCTCCCTACACAAAAGCCTGGTTAATATTCTAGTCAAATTACACATAAATTGATAACATTTTAATTATTTACAAATCAATATTATTTCTTTTACCCATTTCATTAAATAAAGGCCCTCAGAAAGTAAAATATATTAGAACAAAATATTACGTGTATATAATTATCATATCTATAACTATTCTAAAGTTCTGAATTTTTTTTTTTTTTTGCCTTTTTCTATTATCCTACCTAAACCTACTTAATCTGCTGATGAAATTTATTGAAAGAGTAAAAAAAAAATATTTTATACACCTCTTTAATTTGTAATTAACTGATCTAATGTTATTTCTTAGACTGCAACACATTGTGGATTCGTAGGCTCTCGAAAATCCTAGCTAATATGTTATTATAAGCGACATTATCCTTCATATTTCTGACTCAATCTAATAATATTTCTCATGCAGTACTTTGGGATTGCCGGCCTCCACCTCTCTAGTCAAACAAATTTTTGTTTTTGAAGAAGTTAGCCAAAAGAATTACATATCAATGAATGACATCTTCAAACATATTATAAATTAAGTATTTACACTATTTTTATATTGCTTGAAATTAAAATAGTGCTATATTTAAAAATAACAAATAAATAAATAAAATTTTATTATATTATATATAAATTTTAATATAAAAATACTTTATTTTATTTTACGTACTCGGTTAATTTTAATAAAATACTTAACTTTATTTCGTGTCTATAATTATGATTTGTAAATATATTGCATCAACTATTTATCCTTGATATCAACAACTCTAAAATGTCCATCAAATACCAAAAATCTCGATGTTTGAAATTATTTATCTTTATTTCATAATTATTATTTTATAGGGTAATATATCACAATTCATGGATTGAATAATCGATTTGATTCCTCAAATCGTCAAAATTAATCATATATATTTAATACATCTAATGAGTTACTTTTGAACCATGACTTTTGTATCAGTATTGCTTAATAAATTTTGTGTAACTAAATGATCTGAGCAACCCACTAAGACACTTTAACTGAATGACTTCAACTAACGTGTTGTGTCACGGAGACCAATTCGATTACCAAGATCAGTCGGGAACCTCCCATGACGTAGTCGTCGATTACAAACCGCCAGCTTTATGGGAGGTAGTTGACAGTTTAATAATTGTTGGCTAATGGGTTCATAGTTAGTAGTTTTGCAACTGCTGGCAATAACTTTTAGTGCTCTTGCAAGCTATCAGAAAGATTGGTCAAATATTTACAGATCAATGGATAATATTTTGAAATATATTATAAATAAAATATATGCACTATCTCACATATATTATTAAATAATAACTATCGGAAACGACAATTAACAAGTTTATATACAGATCATCATAATATCATTAATATTGTTGCTATGAACAGAATATTTACTATAAAAATACCATTTAATTAAATAAAAAAATAATATGTGACTAGTGAAATTAATAAAAGATTTTGAATTTCGTGGTTGCATATAAGTTTAGAGTTTGAAATTTTATTATTATTTGATGTTTCATTTCCACCATTATCATTTAATTTAAACTTATACATTAAAAAATTATAAATATTTACATTTATACAGACAGATATTAAATTAATTTTGAGTTAAATTAATTTCTTTTCAAGCTAATTTTAAGTAAACAAAAATTGAGTTACTGCAAATTTTGAGCGTTTTTTATTTTTCATATAAAATTAATAGTCTCCTCTGCTTTCTAATTTTCTATGATCCTACAGTAAAGCCAGGTAATATTGTAGTCAAATTACAGATCAATGGATAAACTTTCAATTATTTGCAAAATCAATATTATTTCTTTCACCCATTCCATTAAATAAATTAAGGCCCTCAGAAAGGAAAATATATTAGAACAAAATGTTTGGTGTATATAATTATCATATTTATTTTATATCTATTCTAAAAGGTATGAATAACTGAGTAAAAAAGTTATCTTTTTCGGTTACTTCTCCTAAACTTACTTTACCTACTGATTAAATTTGTTGAAAGAGTTAAATTTTTTTGTTTTATGCATTTTTTTTAATTTGTGGACTATAAAAAAAAGTAAAAGATTTTTAGGCCACAGAATCCATCCTATCTTAATAAAAATAGTGGTTATAAAATCAAGGCTTTAAAATTAGATCAAAACGATAGATATTTTTATTCTTTTCTCTCAAATATCACAATTATTTTAGGAGTAATTTCACTTAGGCTACTAAGATTTACTCGACTTGTCATGCAGGTTCACAACTTTAAAAACGTATCAGACAGATCCTCAAAACTTACTGTATAGATCATCGTGGTACTTTTGTGATGGTATCCGTTAAACACTGTTAAAATTATGAAAATACCCTTTTTTATCCTTCCATATTTCCGATCTCTGACTGCCCGCCGCGGCGGCATCTGCGCGTAAGCAGCCTGTAGCACGCGGCCGTCTGCTTCCGAGAAATATTAAAAATAATTTCTTATATAAGCTAAAATTCAACTTTTTTTTGCACTCTATTTAAATTTTTTTTAAATCAAATATAAATAATATTTTAATATTCAAATTAATTACACTTTGCCTAAAATTAAATACAAAACTTTAAAAATAATGCATAAATTCAATATAAAAAAGATTAATAATAATTTCTCGTTGAAGTTTAAAATTTAAATGTAAATTAAATTTAAATGGTAGAATAAGTAATCCCCTTGATTGGAGGGTTATTTTTTTGGATAAAAAAATATTAATTTATATGTTTGATCAGAATAAAATTATTTTAATATTTAAAATTATTTAAGATAAGAGATAAATTTTTTTAAAGTTTGAAATTGAAAGTGAAATAAAATTGATTTTTAATATCAAAATTTGTATTAGATATTAAATTAAGTGTTTAAATTTATGATAAATTTGAAATATTAATAAAATAATGATTAGACTTTTTAGAAACTTAAATCAAACAATTTCTAGTGTCAAAATTGTATACATGGTGCATGTGTAAACTTAGGTATCCTAAAATTTGTTGTGTTTAGGCAGCTTGTTCATAATCGAATAGGTCGAACTGATCGTTGAATCAATTATCTTCTAAAAGCTTTTTAAAAGTAATACCAATCAAAAATAGTAATAAGTATTCAAAATAATAAATTTATTTATTCTATTTTTTATTTATTTATTCTCACAATTCTATTTATTAATTATTATCATTAAATAATAAGTATGATAGAAATGTATCAATTCACTATATTTTAATTCATTTAATATGTAGTTTAGTTTAGACATTGAATCAAATGAGATTCCGGTTCACGATAGGACCAGGTGATTCGATTTAATTTTTACCTGAGCTAGGCGATTTAGTTCAGTTTTTCCAACACTGGTTAAACCGAGTATAATTTTCGAAAGACCATTTGAGCGCGATGTGCAGGGACATAACTGTTATTTTTATTTTGAATAAATTTTGTCTTTGTACCAAATTCTTTTTCAATTTTATGTGGATTTTAATTTTATTTGTATATTTTTTTTGTATGTTGTTGCTTCGTATGTAGATTTTTTGCATAAATTTTACAAGCAACTTTTTTATTTTTTTATTTCAAATAGGAATTTTGTTGCTCTGTATATATATACTTGTAATTTATTTACTACATGTACATACCAATGCTAAAAACATTTATATGAAGTAAAAATGATAGTACATAATGACGTTTAATTCAATTATCAAGTGTTTTTCCTTAGACTGCAACATATTGTGGACTCGTAGCTCTCGAAAATCTTAACGAATATGTTATCAGAAACGACATTATCTTTCTCATTTCTGACTCAACTCAATAATTTTTCTCATGCCAGCCCATTAGGATAGCCAGTCTCCACCTCTGATTAAAAAAAATAAATTATGAAGTTAGTCAAAAAGAATTACGGATGACATTTTCAAGCATATTATAAATTAAGTATTTACAATATCTCACATATTTCATAAAAAAAAATCATAAAAAAAGGACAACTAACAAGCTCATATAAAGAAGGCCTGTTTAGCTCAGGACTATTTTGATATTGGTTAAAACTAAAATAATGCTATATTAAAATAAATAAATAAATGAATAAACAAATTTTGTTATATCATATATAAATTTTAATATAAAAATACTTTATTTTATTTAGCATACTCAGATAACTTTAATAAAATTCTTAACTTTATTTCACATCTATAGTTATGATTTTGTAGATACTTTGATCAACTATTTATCTTTGATATCACCAGCTCTGAAACGTCCATCAAATAGCAAAAATCTTGATGCTTGAGATTATTTACTTTTATTTCGTAATTATTATTTAATAAGGCAATATAGCACAACTCATGGATTGAATCATTGATATGATTCATCAAACTGTCAAAATTAATCATATATGTTTAATGCGTTTAATGAGTTACTTTTGAACCATAACTCTTGTATTGCTTAATAAATTCTGTATAACTGAATGGTCCGAGCAACCCATTAAGACGCTTTGAGTGAATGGCTTCAAATAACCTGTTGTACATGTCAAGGATACCAATTTGGTTACCATGATCAGTCGGGAATCTCCCATGATGCAGTCGTCAATTACAAACCACTAGCTTTATGGGAGGTGATTGACAGTTTAATAATTATTGGCTACTGGGAACTTAGTTAGTAGTTTTGCGACAGCCAGCAATGATTTTTAGTGCTCCTGCAAGATATAAGAAAGATTGATCAAATATTTACAGATAAATGGATAATATTTTAAAACATATTATAAATTAAATATATGAACTATTTCACATCATTAAATAAAAACCATTACAAAGGACAATTAACAAGCTCATATACAAATTATAATATCATTAATACTGTTGCTGTGAACAGAATATTTCCTATAAAAATATCATTTAATTAAAATAAAAATAATATGTGAGTAGTGAATTAACAAAAGATTTTGAATTTAATGGTTGCATATAAATTCATATTTTGAAATTTTATTATTATTTGATGTTTCATTTCCACGGTTATCATTTAATTTAATCTTATACTTTAAAAAATTATAAATATTTACATTTATACCGGTAAATATTAAGTCGATTTTGTGTTAATTTTTTTTTTAAAATAAGCTAATTTAACAAAAAAAAATTGAGTTGTGAGAATTTCAAGCGATTTTTATTTTTCATATAAAATTGTTTACTCTACCTTCCATTTTTCATGTCTTCTCCCTACAGAAAAGCCTGGTTAATATTCTAGTCAAATTACACATAAATTGATAACATTTTAATTATTTGCAAATCAATATTATTTCTTTTACCCATTCCATTAAATAAAGGCCCTCAGAAAGTAAAATATATTAGAACAAAATATTACGTGTATATAATGTAAAATTTGCCTTTTCTGTTATCCTACCTAAACTTACTTAATCTGCTGATGAAATTTATTGAAAAAGTAAATTTTTTTTATTTTATATACCTCTTTAATTTGTAACTAAGAAAAAAAGCTAAAAGATGATTAGGGCAAATTTGGCAATCACCTAAAAATAAGCAAAATAATTTATTAATAATATTTTAAATTTATTATAAATTTTAATAATTTTATTTCACATTTAACTTTAAAAATTAAATTTATTTCACATCCAACACAAAATTCAACTTTAAAATCAACTTTATTTCACATTCTACGTACCTCCTAATATTAAAATAAATTTCTTTCCTATCAACTCTATAAAATAAAATACCTTCTCTTTTCTTACCTAAATTTATTCTCTAACCAAACAAACCCAGGGTTATTGTAACAATCTCGGCTTTTACCTTGACCATTATCCAATTTCTTTTTTTTTATTCTCAAATAATTTCACTATATCTTAATATAAATATATCCTTAATATCCAATTACTACATTACACCATAAATAAATATAAAATCTTAAAACAAATAATCTAAAATAAGCTTCTAATTGTCTCGCACTCATGCCTCTTATGCTTGTGCTAAACCTGTAAAAATATTAACGAAGATGACGTTAGTCCACCAACAGAACTTAGTAGAAGATATCAACTAGCTATGAACTACATAAAATATTTAATAAGATTTCATGATCACAAATTTATTATTTTAAAATTTTAAAAAACTATTACATGCATACACAGTAATATTCATGAACTTATATCAAATGAATAAATAACATGATAATAATGATTATGATACTTATGCGTACTTAAACTGTATAATAGAAGATATTAAAAAAGAATACATAACATGAATACTACCAAATAAATGAGTATGTATATCATAAGGTTTTTATGAACAGTGGAATAGTGCATATTCAGGATAGATAATAATTTAATATAATGTGAATACTAAATATAAATAAGTGCAATATGATTTGTCTAATAATTATAACATAAATATGATAACATAACAAATATAAAAATTTGATCAACGAGTAAGTTCCCATTTAATTAATTTTATTTTAATCTTTTGAGCCCGTAATTTCTCGTACTACGCCTCAGCTACCTTTTACATATTTTGAGATCATCATCCCCTAGTCCCGTAGGCTATGTGATGTAGTATTATGAGATTTAGAATTTCTAAATGCCAATATAACCTAATAATGCAAACATGTAGAATATATTTTAATAGAGCTTCATAAGACAATACGAGTCGATCTAGCTCTAAATGAATAAGTCCAAGCTAACATAGGAAAAACATAAAACATTCATGCATGTCGATAAGCCCAACTAAGAAATCAATCACGGTAATTTCCATGAGAAATAATTGCTAACATGAGATCCTAAGCTACCATAAGCAATGGCATAAAATTCATACGAGTTAATCAACAAGTCTAAATGAGTTCATACATGAAAAGGATTAACAATATGTAGCAAATGAGAGATAACAAAAAAAGGTAACATCAAGGAGGGTGGATGCAACTAAGGGAGAATAAAGAAGCAATAAGATAATAGAATCTACCCGATTACAAAGGGGTCCGACAAACCATGGAGATGATCGAAGATAAAAGAGAGCGGGATAACCAATCGGAGTCACACCGATCCGAGATGTCGAAGTCACATCGACGGAGAAGGCCTAGCGACGATCACGACGGCGGGCGGCGGCGGCCGAAAGTCGGCGGCGGCGGTCGGCCGGCGGTCGGTGGCCGGCGGCTGCCGGCGGCGAACAGTGGCCGGCGGTGGCCGGCTTTGATCAAAGGGGAGGGGAGAAGTCTCTCTCCTTTCTCTCCCTTTCTCTCCCTTTCTCTCTTTTCCAATGAAAATGAGTTCTTCCAAAAGCAACACCACCTTTCTCTCCTTTCAATTTCTTTACTTTATAAGCATTTGGTTCTTTTCATGACAATAAGTTAAATCCAACCATTAGATCATTAACCTTTGATCTTAACCATTGGATCTAGGGTTATCTAATCTAATGATAAGATACCTTAATGAAGTGTCATGACCCAATAAGCCTACAAACCCAAAATAATATGTGCTCTTCTCAAAAGCCCATATATAAGCCCAATACTTCCCAAGCCCATAATACAATATCTCTCACCCACTCACATAAATCCATGAAAATAAAAATGTTAAGAAAAAAAAAAGTACAACATATCAAAATAAATAATAAGACACAGGCATAATATGTCTGAACTAAAACCATTATCGCTGATGGAGTTGATACCGAGGATGTTCCGCATCACTATGGCCCATAATAATTAAAATGTGAAGTCCTCAATCAGTTTTGAAAGTTTTCACCTTCTAGCCCAAAATGGCAATGGACGCCGTTACGCCTGTATATCATATGCTCGAGCTAAGGCAGGTGCGTAATACTACAGAAATCACATTTCAATTTTAATCCATTATCGCATTTAAAATTTTTATTATAAATTTAGTCACATAACAAGCTCATATACTTGCCAAATTATCATATTATATTTTTGAATATGACGACAAGTCCGTACACTTGTCCTCCCGTAGGTGTCACAAACATAAGTCAATATATTCACATCGAATGTGACGACAAGACCGTACACTTGTCCTCCCGTAGGTGTCATAAACACAAGTCATTATATTCTCATCGAATGTGACGACAAGTCCGTACACTTGTCCTCCCGCAGGTGTCACAAATACAAGTCAATATATTCACATCGAATGTGACGACAAGTCCGTACACTTGTCCTCTCATAGGTGTCACAAACACAAGTTAATAAATTCTCATTGAATGTGATGACAAATCTGTACACTTGCCCTCTCATAGGTGTCACAAACATAAGTCAATATATTCTCATTGGATGTGACGATAAGTTCGTACATTTGCCCTCCCGTAAGTATCACAAATATAAATTAATATATTCACATCGAATGAGACGACAAGTCCGTATACTTGTTCTCCTGTTGGTATCACAGTCAAGAAAAAGAGACATATTATTATATAACATATTTATTTTATCATTGAAGAAACGAACATATCTAAAAATTAATTCATAATAATTTACATACATCATATATTTATCAAACTTTCACAATGCACATTAAACATCATAATCTTGATAATTTAATTTTAAGTTATCTCTCCTATTTGAATCAAATTTATATAGTAATCCAGTTATTACTAATAAAAAGAATAATGATATTTTCAAAGATATTTTAATCTAAATTAATAAAAGTCATTAACTCATCATATATAATTTATAAAATCTCAATCAAATTTTGATGAGAGTATGATTAGAGCTAATAATATAATTATAATCCATATTGGAGTCTCATATTAAAATAAATCAAATTAAATTATGATCAATTCCAAATTTCAAATTTGTATCATTCTATAATTATAAAAATATCACCACTATTTGAATCAAATCATCTATCAATAAATTTATTTAGCATAAATTTTAAAATTTAAATTATCATGGATTAATTAAATCATCAATTCTCATAAATCAAATTCTTCTAAATATAATAATTAATATCTCTACCAAAGTAACTCAGTTATTTGGACTTTTAATAATAATATATATATATATATAGGCTAATTAATAAAAGCAATATATAAATATAATAAATAATCAAATAATCTAATAATAGCAATCATCTAACATAAGAAATTTTCATTTGATTTACATGTGATCATAAGCTCTTTTAATTAAAATATATTTTTATGTTAAATTCTTTTAGTAAAATCTCATCCAAAATGAACTTTTTAAAGAACGATTTTGACATAAAAGTTATAGTATAATATGTCCTCTATTTCATATAAATTTTCATGTCAATCCGAATTCATTTAATATACCAAATCCCCGATGAACTAAACTAGGTCAGAAAATCTGAATTTCTGTTAGATTTTACTAATAATACTGAAATCATAATTTTTATTCAGAATTAGCAGAAGTTGCTTCACAAAAGTTGTAGGCAACTTTAAGATCTAACTTGCTACTAATTTTCATCAAAATCTGAGATCTTTGGTATTCCAAACTAATATTACAAAGCTCAGATCCGAAATAGAAACATTCCAGCAATATACAATTGTGTGTTCATTTAATATTCCAAACTAATACTACAGAGCTTAGATCTAAAACAGAAACATTCCAGCAATATACAATCGTGTGTATATCTAAACAAATTTATCTAATAAAATAATTTAAGCTCATAAACGAAATTTACAGTTATAAATATGAAGAAAATATCAGCAATACAATAAAATAAAATATTACAAATAATTAAATATTAAATTTATTTAATCATTGCCAAATTATTATAAATTAAATTATGCGAATTCTTATTTTTGATTAATTTAAACTCTAATAGTTTGAGAAATCTCCTACTTCAAGGAATTATGAAAATATCTCTTTTTTCTTTCTCTTTTCCCTCTTGTCTTTTTATCTGAATCTTTGAAATCCTTCTTCCGTGGTTGCTGATCCAAAGGAGAAAAGTTGCGATGCCTCGGATCTCTAAATTTTTTTCTCTTTTCTCTCTCTCTCCTCTCTCTCTTCTCTCTTTCTCATTTTCGGCGAAAAAAGGGCTGGGGCCGGCGGTTACGAATCGAAAGAGAGATGAATCGATATGTGAGAGGTGAGAAACATTATTTCCTCTGATAACTCAATCTAGGGGTAAATCTGGTATTTTCTCCAAAGCTAAAATTATTAAACTATATTGATTTTGATGATCACAATTACTTTAGGTTTAGTACTAATCCTCTTCTAAATATTTTTTTACATGCTAATCATCTGTTAGAAGATGAATATTCTCAAGTCCAAGTGAAGCGGAACTCATCATTTATTTTTTCCTTATACTTCATAGGACTTATTGTAAACGCGTTAGTTTGCCAAAAGATTTTATTCATTTTTCCTACATGTTTACTCATTTTTCCTAGATGATTTCTCATTTTTTTTCTCTTGCTTCAGTAGACCTACAATGTTATCTTATTCCATCTTTTTAGTGGCCTAAAAATCTTTTAAACATCTCATTTTTTAAGTCATAACTGCATAACCGGTCAATTTCACTAAATCGATCGGTTGACTCTGCTGGGCCTGGACAGATCCGCCCAGTCCACCCAAAATTTTATTTGACCATTATTACACTATTCTTGGCTATGCTAAAAGGCATTATTTAATATTTTCAAAGTTTTGTGATGTGTTATTTTTCTCTTTTTATAAAAAGTCCACAAAGCCCTTATTTTTTCTCCTATTTTGTTCTTTTTCTAAAAGAAGAAACATTGAGTTGATATTTTCCATCTCATATCTTTTTTCTCAAAATTTTTGTAGTTGTGCTGAGATATGATGGTCATTTTTAGCATGTTTTAAGAGCAAAATAATCCTATGTGGCATCCCTTTATTTATCCTCATGCTAAGTAAGCACATATTAGTGTTTTTAATATTTTTTTCTCACTCTAACTCTCTTGTTTTTGCTATCATATTTTCTAAAATATGTCTCCAAAAAATTTGAAACTTTATCTCTGTTTCTTGAGCTCGAAAAAGTCCAAAATGCCCTCCTCTTGCTTTCCTTTCATTGGTCTTTGGGTAGGACATGGACACATGACAATCTCTTATTGATTAGTTTGAATTAAGGGCATTTTTTTCTTCAACTGTGTTCTTTTTTCTTGCTGTCCAAACTACAAATTGGCATAACATTTACTTGCAAAAATTTTTCTAAGTATTCTAAGCTCTTCTCTCAAGCTCTAAGTGTTTCCTAACTTCTTCCCTAGCAAAAATCTGCATACACTCTTGAAAAAGTGATCATTTGGAAAAGCTTTTGGCTAGCAATCAAGCAAAAACCTGAAGCTGCTTTTTTCTTTCTGCTGGCAAACAACTTCAGGTTTTCTATTTCTGTTTTCTGCACTTGAGTTTTCTGAAATCAGTAAGCTTGTGTTTTGAAAAAGATTATTTAAGTCCTTCTTGAAAATTTTCTTGCTCTTACTTGAAGAGATTCTTGCTTAAGTATTTCAAATTCTTGAAAACGATTTTCTCTCTTCAAGATCTAGCTTCTTTCGGTTTCTTTTAAATGAGTTGTTGGTAACTCGTTTTCGGTTTTCACAAGTTTTCTCTCTTGGCAAATCTCTATGCGTATAGAGCTCCTTGTGTAATTTTATTCTTGCTCTCAAGTTGTAATGTTAGCTAGCTAGACTAGCATCATTTCATTCTCTTGTTCTCTTCTTTTGTGGAGGTGCTTTGTTTTTCCCATTAAGTGAGAAAGTAGGTGAGTTAGAATTTTTTCCTGTGTAAAAATTCATAGTAAGGTTTGGTCGGCTTTGGTTCCTAGAAAAAGCCGGTGCGTTTGTAAGGTTTGGTCGGCTTTGGTTCCTAGAAAAAGCTGGTGAGATTTAATCGGGTTTGTTCAGCTTTGGTTCCAATTAAAAAGCCGGTTTGTTAGTTGATTGAATTCCCACTTGAGGAGCATGGAGAGTGGACAAGGCGGGAAGCCGAACCACTATAAATCGCTTGTGTATTTTTCACTCATCTCTTTTACGGTAAAATTTGACCAATACATAAAATTATTAAATCTGATTTTAACTTAAAAATAAGCTCAAATTACTTTAATAAAGTTGTTTTATACAATATTTAAATCATATCTCTCACGTTTTTTGTTCTGAGTTATTTTTGTGGTGACAGCTGTTTTGGCCTATTTGCTAAAATCAACCGGTTTTCTTCTGTGCTCTCTGCACTGTTCCTGTTCATCCGATCTATTTGGTAAAATCGATCATTCTACCTTTTCGCACACTGTTTAACTTATTTTTGCTGTAATTTTAACTTGCTTCTCATTTATTTTTAATATTTGACTATGCACGCCTTTTACCTACTGTTGTTTTCGTTAGTACAATTTATTTGAATTTTTTTTAATTCCCAATTCACCCCCTCTTTTGGGAAGGCCTAAGGGCTAACAAAATTTAAGGGATAATTAAATCTCATAAATTCAAAATTTAAAGAATGATAATAAATCATCTTTTGACCGATAACCATATCCCTTAAAGATCTCTATTTTTTTATAAATATTCTCATTAGAGTTTTAAATCAGAAAATTTCGAATAAATTATGAGATTTTAAATAAATTTAAATTTAAATTAAGAAAATAATTTTTTAATATTTTTCTTATTATTTTTAAATAAATACTATTTTACAAAAAATATTTTTAAATCCAATATTTCTTTTATTGTTCTTTCTTGGTCATTTTTGGAGATCAAATAAATCAAAAGTATCACCCAATTTTTTTTTTATATTTTCTATACCAAAATATCGTAAATATCACTTATCACCCAAATTTGTACATATAATTCTAATTTATAATATATATCAAATCTAAATTTTCGGAATGTTACAGTTATAATTAATATGGTAGTTATAAGACCAAGACGATAAAATTAGATCGGAAGGATTGTTTTTTTTATTCTTTTTTCCCAAATATTATATTTTTTTTATCCGAATTGGAAATTATAATAACATAAATTTAAACCTAATACTTTCATATTTTAGGCAAGCTCTCTCCTCACTGTGCTACGAGAAACTCCACCCGATACAGTAGTTTCTGATTAGTTTTAGTGGAAACAGATTCGAAAAAGCTACTGAGTTTAGGTTTTTGTTGAAACATGATAGTTTCGATAGTTTCAATCAAGTTTCAGCTGAAACTACTCAAACTTAATTGAAATTGTCAAAATTCTGCCAAAACTACTGAAACTCTTCTCTCCCAAAAAATAATATTTAATAATAATTATTAATAAATATAATTTTAAATTCATAAAATTTAAATAATTTATAAAAAAGTAAAACTGCTAATTTCGAAACTATCAAAATTATCAAAAATATCAAAACTGATACTTTGTCGAAATCAAAATCAAAACTGAAATTAGGTTTTAAAACTAGTGTTGGACAATTAACTTAATATATAGACATAAATTTTGCATATATATATTTTAATTAATATAAAAAAAGAAAGCCACATAAATTTTTCTATTTCATATATAAAATGTTTTTGTACAAATATAAATACTATATATAGTGATTAAGATTGGTTTTACAAATTTCACTATCTATTTTGATTTCACTCTCAAATTGAAGTTATCAATTTTAACAATTTCATTAAAATTGATTTCAACATTTATACTATATAATCTTATTAAAAACAAATTCAAATTAACATTAATCAAAACTTATAAAATTAAACTAATTAAACTAATTAGTTTCGACAAAACTTAAAATCATGTCATAGTGGTAGTCTTATATGAAAATAAAAAATTACTTGAATCTTATTTGAAAATGATTCAACTTTTTTAACTCACAGATAACCTGCCTAAAGCATAAATGATTGAACATAATTGATTATATATATATATATAATTATTACATTTAAAAGTTTCTGTTTATAAATTTATTATAAGTATTTATATTAATGTGAGAAAATTAGAATCATATATTAAACTTTAAAAGTAAATTTGTAATATTACATTCTATATATCCACACGTATTTACCATCTTTTAAAATATATTTATAAATTAAGTGTTAAAATTTATGATAAGTTTGAAATATTAATAAAATAATAATTAGATTTTTTTGAAACTTAAATCAAACAATTCCTAGCGTCAAAATTGTTATACATGGTGCATGTATATGCTTAGGTATCCTAAAATTTATTGCGTTCAGACAGTTTGTTCATGATCGAACAGATCGAATTGATCATTGAACTAATTATCTTCTAAAATCTTTTTAAAACTGATACCAATCAAAAATAGTAATAGGTATTCAAAATAATAAATTTATTTATCTTATTTTTTATTTATTTTTTATCACAATTCTATTTATTAATTATTATCATTAAATAATAAGTACCGTAGAAATATGTCAATTCACTATACTGTAATTTATTTAATATGTAGATTAGTTTTGCCATTGAATGAGATGAGTGCCAGTTCACAATACTATAATTTTTGAAATACTCTTTTTTGGTAGAAGTTTTTGAAAAAAAAAATTCATACTGCAGGGAATAACCCAATGCCAAGAAAAAAATTACGGAGAGAGAAGAATATCTCTATAGCAAATAAAAATTTGTATAAAGAGCAACAGTGATTAAGAAATTTAGAATATTTATCCTCAAAAAAAAAGTAATATATATATATATATATATTTATTTTTTTATTGTAACAAATTCTAAATACTAGACTGAGTTAAAATCGAATGAATTCACACCGCAGAGATAAAAATTGTGTGGATTTCAATTTCCACATTAGTTTATTTTTTTTTCAAAAATGCGGCATTGTCGACTTTTCAGAATAGACTAAGGGGGCGTTTGGTCCAGTGTTATCTCAATGTCAATGTTATTTAGATGTCATGTTATCTAAATGTCATTGTTATTCAT